>JMFS01066982.1:0-25179 GCA_000699545.1 Podiceps cristatus | reverse complement strand
CTTCCAACCCAGACCATTCTGTGATTCTCTGTGATTTAGATGAGACATTATGAAGAAATTCTTCACCATGAGGGTGGTGAGACACTGGAACAGGCTGCCCAGAGAAGCTGTGGATGACCCCTCACTGGAAGAGTTCAAGGCCAGGTTGGATGGGGCCTTGAGCAGCCTGGTCTGGTGGGAGGTGTCCCTGCCCGTGGCAGGGGGGTTGGCACTAGATGGTCTTCAAGGTCCCTTCCAACCCAAAGCATTCTAGGATTCTATCATTCTATGAAATCCATCCTCACGGGCTACTTTTGCCAAATCTATAATAATCTCGTTAAAAGAATAATATATCTATGTACCTATTATATATCTCTCTATATAAAAGGGTAACACTCAAGCCATGCTTGGCCTCAGATGAAGGACCCCTTTGACCTTATTACTGGAACCTTTGCTCCACTCCTTCTATACTGTTTTATTAGTTGTCCTGCTTTACTTGAGTCTGTTTTGATACAAAATCCGCTCTGCAAGCCCCCAGGTGAGTAACTTCACCACCGCTGTAAACTCTGTGCTAGACGGCAGCTGCACAGGTCTGGGCAGAACCCCTCTGGCCTCAGCAACGCTCTGTTGCAAACACAGTTACTGAATTAGAAAGGAAATGGTGAACGCTATTACAGAACCCACATTTGATCTGCTTTTCTGAAGCACCTCACGCACCTCTTGGTGCTGAAATAATCACCAAGTTTAATCATGGTTTGTAAAGTGCTTTGTGGTTATCGGACAGAAGTGCAATTTCGAAGGGGCTCGTAGTAGAGTAGTTAAGTGCAAAAAGGATTTTAAGCTTGGCAATGTTTCTTTAATCCCTTAAAAGCAGTTTAGTTTGCTGTCTGGCTTGAATATAATGGATCGGGAACTATTTCTCCAAGTTTCACATCAGATAAGCAGTTAGGTAATTATAGAAACAGAATGGAACTTTAATTATGAGAAAAGCCATAGATTCTTCTATTGCAATCTTCCACAGAATTACTATTTCTTACAAGTGAACATATTGTGCAAGCTGGGAGGAAATAATTGATTAAAATAATCAAAAGCCCCACTAGAAACTTAGACATATTTCTCTTTTGTAAAAAAACCCCAACATTGTATCTGACTGTTTAAGAGATTTGAATTACCTCTTCCCAAAGCCCACTTTAACTTTTCCTCACAGATTAATTTTATTAAATCTATTATTACAGGGTAGGTGTGGGTTGTGGTTTTTTGTGCCCCCCCCCCATTTTACATATACTACATCAAAACTTGGTGTATTCTGGGAAGTCTAGAAAATTAGAAACTTTTACCAATAGCTTTCTATCTTGATTTCCTCCCAGTCATTTTCAGCTGAAGCAACCTGTTTGATTAACATGCTGTTTCCAAGCATGCCAGCAATCAAATATTTTAAAAGTGAAACGTCAGTAGTTGCACTTACAGGTACCTGATAAGCCGAACAACTTTTTAGTTCCTGCTCTGAAAAGCTGGAATATCATTCAACATGTGGTCACAGAGGTCAGAGTTATAGGGAGGAGTCCATAACTGGAGTTATCTACCATGTCAGGCTAGTAATTGAACAGTCACTGCTTTTTCCCCAAACGTCTCTGTTTTGTCAGCGGAACGGGTACTCTGCGGTTGATGCCAGCCCAGGACAGCCACCTATGTACCGATATTTCAGGAGAGATCAGGTCCAGTGGCGGCAGCGCCGCTTCTGCAGATGCTCAAGTACAAACGAGACTGGAGGGCTCACATACAAGTGCACACGTGCATGCTGGCTCCTTCCCTTTCTTTCTCTGGCTAATCAAGAAGCCATTCTGTACCCCGGGCGCTGGGAAGGAGGAATGCTCATGGATTGCACGCTGGGCTCCATCGAGAGCCTGCTGGTTACAAACAACGATGAAAACACAGCCTCTTCAGAAGTCTCTCAGCTGTAGCTAAGAGTCCAGCACACACCCGTGGGGTGCTCCGAGCCTCTCTATCAGCAGCTGCTCTTTCATTTTCCCTCTTCCCAGGCTCATTTTCTTTCTCTCGTTCACAGAGATTACTCCAATTCTAATCAAAACAGGGAGGAAAAAGCCCCACAGAACGCTAGGGGGACAGAATTATACAAAGGATAAAGGAGTTGAGCAGCATTGAGACCATATCCATTTGTAAAAGAGATTATGGTCGCAAAAGTGCTTTTATCAATAGGGAAAATAAAGGCACAAAAGATCCCTAGATGAGCAAACATAATGAAACGTGCCAAGATGAGTGATAAAAACCTCAGAAAGAAAAATTATACAGGTCTCCAGGAAACCGCCAGAATTCACCGTAAAACACTTTTTCCTGCTACCTGAAGTCTACACCATTTTTAAATCAAGAAAAAGCTTGCCTAAGTATGTTGCAACACTGGTATTTCACCTTGTATCTACCATTACGGTATCTTCTCTCTGTTCTATTGAAGGACTGAATATAGCAAACCGGACTTTTAAAAAATTCATACCATAAAGGAAAAATGGAGTGCAGTGTCACACGCCATGTTATGCCACCTCTGGCAGCCACAGCAGCCAGAAGGAAGCCATCCTGCACCATTACTGGTGGCAGCTGCACAGCCAAAGAGGCAATTGCTGCATCATGATCTAGGCTCACACCAAACGAAGATGCTGCTTTTTCAGGCTAAGGCTACAACTCTTCTGAGGTGTTAAAGGTATCAACAAATGAATTGCTGCTCAAAAGGACCAAGAGAACATGAAGAACTCGGGGCAAAAAAGGGATTCAGTAGATGAGCTTAGACCTAATAATT
This sequence comes from Podiceps cristatus, assembly GCA_000699545.1. NCBI lineage: Eukaryota > Metazoa > Chordata > Aves > Podicipediformes > Podicipedidae > Podiceps > Podiceps cristatus. The sequence goes on along the minus strand of JMFS01066982.1, from coordinate 22,391 downwards.
TCTAATATGTCCTAACTCTCATATGTGCAAAAGAAAGTAAGTCTGAAAAGGCTCTGCTGCTATTAAATAAATGTGTTTCTTTTCTCAGGGTGAACATTTCATCTTTTATATACATACAAAGAAACCCCCACCTGTTTTCTTTTTCAGAGGATGGAACAGGCAGCTTAGATGGCAATTTTAATTGAATGTGTTCAGGCTGTTGCACAAGAATTAGTGGTGTGTAGACCTGTGGCTCAGAAGAAAAGGCTTTCCCCTACCACCTACACCTTTACTTCATTACAAATATCCCTGCTGGTTCACACAACTTAGCTCCCAGTTTGACACTTGCAACACATCTAAAGGCAGGATTTGAAGCAGAAACTTATAAATTCTAGCAGAATTCAGTATGTTAATCGCTATTTCTCATCCAAATTCCATACAGGGCTGATACACGTGCTGAAATGCTTGAATGGCATACCATTATTTTTTTGTGTGTGCGTGCATATGTGCATTTATAAATACACGTGTAATTTACCCATACAAATGTACACACAAAGGCTAGAAAGGAAACAGCTGATTGTCAAACACGCTAGACATGCTTCTCCCTGTATCAAAAAAAAGGGAGAAGCATGGTTATGTTTGTGCTAAAACGACTAGTGTTTGCAACCTCTATACCAAAACAGAGCATACAGTAACTTCAGCCTCATATAACAGTACACTTAGAGAACTCAAACGGCATGGAAAGATGACTACCCTAGCAGTATAAGCTAGAAAAATGGCGCAGTAATTGGCATGAGTCCATTCACATGGGAATGCTTAAGAATGTGTGGTCTAACAAAGCTACTAAGCTAAGTCATCTGTATTTTAATGCAAAGGATTCTTAACATCTTTTAATATGTTAAAACACAAGATGGAAATGGCGAGCTGACATCTGTCACCTCAAATACAGCCACAGAATAGTGTCCCTTGAAAGGAGGTTAGAAGCTATTGCTAAAGCAAAGCCCTGATTAAGGCTCTTGGCAGCTATGGAAGCTCATTGCATCTCACAAATGCACACGGTGAAGATCCACACTACCCTCACACGTGCAGACGGCGCCGTAGTGACCATGCCTCACCCCAGAGCACAATCTGACTGAAAGCATTTCAGAGAACTAAAAATCTCCAGTGCAAGGTTTACATTACATAAATAATCTACCACAGCATACAGAGACTGCATATTAAACCAGACTTAATCATGATCCTAATCCTCAAGGAAGCAGGATGGAGTATCACGAGACCCTTATTAAAACTGCAAATTACTTCAGTGGGAGTTTGTCCTGAATGAAAACACAATCCTGTAATTGTAGAAATGGAGAAAGAGAAGAAAAATACCTATCAAGGAAAAGGCGGTGGAACCATGAATCACAGCTAACATGCAATTCATTATGATACTAAAACACAGAAGCTATTTAAATGTGAAAAACGTTAAAATAATATAATTTGATATTTACTTATTTTCCTCACACCGTAATTCAACCATTTATGAAAGGAGAAAAGGTTTGCTTTCTGTGTTCTTGCAGCGCAATATCGCTTCATTCAGTTAGCAAAACTTTTCAATTTTCAAAATTATGTTTTGCTTTTGATTCCCAGAAATTATTTCCTTTTCATATCAGCCATAGTAAGTAAACCAGCCATGATCCACACCCCCCAATGAACAAGCAGAGATATAAACATAAAAATCAGGTAATCTGAATTTCAGAAAGCAAGCAGCAAGAGAACGGAAAAAATTAAAGCACTAGGCAATGAAAAGATGCTTGAGATTTCTGAAAACCTCTTAAGTTTTTACTAGTCCAATATTTATGGCCTGTTAAATAATCACACATACAAGAGCTTCACATGCTCAACTTTCATTTTCTTGCTATTCTCTCCTATTGAAATAACTGCAAGATTAATTATAGCCATAAAAAGGCAGCATCAAACACTTTTATCTCCATTCCTATTTATGAACTGCATGAATGCATTAGACCTATAGGAAAAATATTTAAATGCCAACATTTAAATCTTTGTAGCAGTCAACTAGCAAAAGCTCAAAGTCGATCTGGGGTGTGGGAACACTGCAAATGTCAAAGCTTGCAACACTATTTAACAAGTGACTTTCTCGCAAGGCAACACAGCTTAAGAAAAGAGCAACAAAAACATTAGAAAAGACCTGATAGGTATTTTCTATTGGTTCTCCTATTGGATTCAGCCCTCTGAAAAGGTCACTTCTGAGATATAAGTGCTAACCACCTTTCCTTAAAGGAAAAACACATTTTGTTTTGAACAGGTATTACTTAAAACTTTTAGCACTAGTAGAATTGGAGCACAATCATTACATACCCTAAATTCATTTACAGCTTTAGGTAAGTAAAATGCTGAGACCAACACATCCATGTCATCATCAAAAAGGAAATGTAATTCACTGCTCATGAGCCACAGACAAAGTTATCCCACTACTAGGGATAAACAGCTAGGCTTCGAGTTTGTGAAATTTCCTTTGATGTAAAAGGATAATTTCACACTTCAAGAAAAGGAACAGAATGTAGCAAAAACTAGAGTTGTTTCTTTACCCCATCAAAGACTTCTTGTGTTAGTCCCTATGGTTTTGGGTCCCTTGGGATATTGAGGTCAACTTGGGGTTGCTCAATAAGAACACACCTGGAGGCATTCAAGGCTGGTACAGTGGTTAAAGAACCAAAGACAGTTGGGAAGCAAGAATACGGTGGCCGAAACAGGATGATTAAGTCAGGAATAAAGGTACATTTGTGAGAATTTAAAGAGTTATATACACTTAAGATAAGAAGGACTTTTAAAAATCTGCACTGGACTATAAACCATGATCGGTAGGGAACTACTAGTCTGTTAACCGGCCTCAACAAGTCTTGTCCATCCTCTAGTGTACTGTCACCCACATCCACTTCTATGGAGTTTTCAAGAGCCTGGAATCCTTTGCTAAGAAGACCCAGAAACTAAGTAGCGTATTAAAGACATAAAAATGAATTCATTTTTAAGTTACAGTTTGGATGTGGTAAAGCTTTGACAAAGGTGAGTAAACAATGCAAAAACTGTATCCTGGTTGTAGAGTTGTGTCATTTCCAATTATTTGACAAAATAATCTGAAATTAAGAGGCTACATACAAGGAAAGGTTGAGGAAACAGCACTTGTTCAACTATCAGAAGAGAAGGCTAAAGGAAGATTTTATTGCTGCCTTCAACTACAAAATGGGAGAGAATAGAGAAGGTGGAGCCAGACTGTTCTCAGAGGTGCACAGTGACAGGATGGGAAGTGACAGACACGTCCTGCAACAACAGAAATTCTGGCAAGATAAAGGGATTTCTTTTTTCATTAATAAGGGTGGTCAAAGATGAGGACAGGGTCCACTTTGAGCAGGGGATTGGACGAGATGACCCCAAGAGATCCCTTCTATCCTAAATTATTGCATGACTTCATGGAGACATGACCATGGTGTGTTTTCATTTTACTCTGTCTCAATAAATTTGATCATCTTGACAAATCAAACCTTTTGTGATTAGCCCTACAAACCAGTCTGGACATCTGGAAAATGAGACTGCCTCTTTTGTGCCCTGTCACCAGGATGAGCCTGTATTTCTAGAAGTGTTCCCACATTCTATACCTTGTCCTATACGTGTTTTACAGATGTGGTGAAAACCAGGAACGTGGTCCTCAGCTGCTGTAATTCAGCAGTGCTCCAAACGGCTCACCAGGGGTGGTGATGGGGGGGACAATTGCGGGGGGACAGTGACATGACTATCAAAGCTGCTGTATTTTATGCTGGCCATAGCCAGTTAGTGTAGTGGGAATGCTGTTAAAACGCACACCTGTACACCTGAGTTTAACATCAACTCCCTGAATAATCTGTAACAAATTAATCCAACCAAATGATCTTTAATGTACATGTTCCACTGCATTTGCATTCCCCCTCCCCCATCTTTTCACATATATAAAAACAGATTGGCTCTTAATTAAGGTGGGGGGGGGGAAAGAGAAAAAAAAATCCTCTCTGTTACTGCCCCATGTCCTAAAACCTGGTATCTGGCTCTGCCTGGCTGATTTGGCCTAGTTTTTCCTTTTGCTACTTAAAGTTCAATGGCCCAGTCTATGCGATGCCCTGAATGAGACAGTCCATCCTCTCCAGGATAAATTCTCCATGGGCAGAGAACAGCTCATTAAGTCACTTTCCACAAAAGCGCAGTAATGTCACCAAACTCAGTCATTCAGGAGATCTAGATCGAAGAAGAATAATAGAGATGTAATATCTTTTGGGGCGAATGGAGATCTAGGAGAGAACTGTGCATTTGGGGGTGAGCAATACCACCAGCACTACCAACAACTACAGAATTTTGCATTTGGGCAACTTAACAGAAAATGAGTACAGAACTGATCACTACTGTGAGAGCTCAGCATACACAGCAGCAGCACACAAAGTGCCTAGGACCATGGAAAATATCCATTAAAAATATAACTGTCAAGTTTAGATACATCTCCCTGAACGACTTGTGACATGTACTTCAAAATAAAAAGGACTGCATGAACTAGTACTTCAAACCAACATCCAGGGTTTGATTTTATATTCCATTTCCATTTAAAAATCTATTTCCAGAACTGCTGCTTATTAAACCTGCCCTATTAAATCATTCCCTATTACACATGACATGAATTCAGGTCTCCCCTTCTCTCTTTCTTCCTCATAACACCCTACTATACCTTTCTGTATAATAATTTCTGCTCTTAACTAGGAGAATGTCACATATCTGATAAAGAAGTGGTGAGTTTATGCTGCCTGCATTCCTCGGTCTCATTATATATACAATGTCCTAAGGCAAGAGTTTGCCAGCTTGGAATTTCACTTGCTCTATCCCTTTAATTTGTGTTCCCATCAGTCCTGTTACTGTTTGTTAGCATTTGTTTTTATTTTTCTCTAGAGATTTTTTTTTTGTTTAAGTCACTGGTTAAATAATCAAAATACTTCAGAGAGAAATTTAAGATTTCTTTCTTGTAAAAAAGCAGAATGATTCAGTACCTGTGCTGGAACAGCATTAGGTGGATAACAATCATTTTGCTGGAGGTCTCTGTTAGCTCAGTAAGAAAAATGACTTTCCCTTCCCCCTCTCTCAGCTTCAAGAAACTCGACAGGAAAATAGTGAGGAATCTTTCCATATGCATAAGCAATGCAGCAGCGGCTGCACCACAGCTCTAGTGTGATCACTAAGCCACACTGGGCTGCTTTTAGTGAGAGCAATGAAAAGTAAGTCTGGGGCTCTGGCCGTGGTGGGGTCTCCAATGGGAGAGTATGTGGAGGCTACCAAATATCTCCTTGCAGTTGACAGAGGTAGGCTGCTGTATAACCTTGCAGCAAACAATTATAAGATCCTCAGCATTCAAGCCTACTCTGAGGTCAAAATATTTTCCGTATCTCAAAAGAGCTGCTGGTGAGGTACATGGGAGTCGCAGGCGTTGGGCTGACAGAGGCACTAACTCTACTCACACTACGTCCAGATACTCTGCTATCTTTTTTAATGATTTGTGGGGAGCTCCTTGCATACTAACAAGCTGGCACGCCAAAGACGAAATCCATTATCACTTCAGAGCACCTTCCAAAGACGACAGTTTTGCGCCCATTGTAAGCTCCGCCTCATGGCAGGCAGGGAGAAGCAGCAATGGCTGATGTCAAACAGGAGGACAAGTCTGCTTCTCCTCCAGCTTTTTTCTTGGCACATATCCTGCAAGGCCAACGTGGTTCATTTGCTTTACGTACAAGCAGCCAACCTTTCCTGAACAAAGGCCTAGTTCAGGCAATTGCTGAATCTAAAAAAGCTTTGTAAAGGAAGATGAGGCTGGAAGTTGGCATGCCCAAGTACTAACTCTTCCCTTTCCCCACCAGGAGCACTGCTGCAGCACAGATAAATGGTGTTTTTTTGTTCCTTCTCATCTCCCATCCCCTTTCTTTTCATTTATTAAGTATGTTTCTCAAAATAACTTTCTTCTCTTCAATATTAAATTCTTCCTCCTCCTCCTCCCTCCCCCAGCCTTAATCAACACAACTTCTGAAATTGTGAATTTGGTCCCTTGTTGATACCACTAATTTCTGAGTTCACATGGTTTTGCTTCTCTTGATTTAGGGGCTCATTCTGCTTCCACACAGAAACAAGAAATATAATAAAACACACCTCCCCCCAAGTTGACAGTATATCTCATGATGACTTCAGAGAGATCAGATCCAGCCCACAAGATGCCCCTGAATAGATCTGCTCACAGAAAAGGGGGACACATATCTTTGAAATCTTAGGATAAATTAAATGAGATAAAATAAATTCAGCAGCCAGATAACAGCACTGAAAAACTGACAGATGGCAGAACACTGAGGTTTAGTGGTGACACTCACATGTTACATGAATAATTCACTTGGACAAACCTATAGATGTGAGAGCATGTTTAGGTTAAGGATCTGGCTCAAAGAAAAATGAAGAAACATAAGCAGTTTCTTATTCATAATGACCCATTTCAAACCAAAAGCCTGGATAACCATCATCTTCAAAATCAGCCCATGCTGGAAATTAATCAACCTTCAACCAGCACCAAACCCCACAACAAGGAACGGTCCTATAGCTCTCATCAGTTGAGAATTCAATGGCACTCAGAAGATACCCCTACAGTTACCACTCAGAGGCACATTCAGCGGCTTGAAGAAAACACAGTTTACAAAACCAACTGCATGAATAGCAGAAAAGGCCCCAGACATCACAGGTCCAACAGAAGTTAAGCCAATGTGATGCCCACCTTACCTATCTGACAGGAGGCAGGTCATGCCGTCCCAAACACCTGGGAATGGATAATATCCCTAGAGAGGATATTGTTAGGGACAAAACCAAACAACTTCAGTTTCAGAAGCAGAAAAAGCAAAGTTCTGGTTTGGTTTTGCAGCAGGGTTATCTAAAAAAAAAGTATGACCACAAACCGGTACCTTTAACTGAGCATTAGAGATGGGGGCACAACATCCCTAACTATCAATAAGACAGCACAAAATGTATTTAAAAACACACCACAAAAGCATTCAGAAAATAAAAAGCCATTTAGCAGGTGGCTAGATGCTGAGAGGAACTGCCTTGTTTTCATCCCATTCTAAGCTGGAAATACTCCTAAAATGCAACAGTCAGCATTATCAATGCTCTTAACCTTCCTAGCTTGAATGGACTATGGACAATGTCCCAGTGATGCATTAATCAAGGAACAGCCCTAGATTTTTGCTGGTAATTACGTTGCCTGTCCGAAAGCAATTGATTTTACAAAGCAGTTTGATTTTGCCAGAGGTGAGAAATCTCCATTTCCCAACCTGCCTCTTCCCTAGGGAAACTCCGCAGTGCGGACTCCTCCAAAGGGCTGCGCTGCATTTCTAAACAGGAAAATGAGACAGTGATAGGGGCCTGCAGTCATTCCTCAACCACAGGGAGAAAATTCAGCCTTGTTTTCATCCGGGAGAAAGCAAATGGGACTGGAGGGAGGCACCATACAGGAATGTCCAACTATACATTTTCCTTCTCACTACATTTTCTGTCATTCCAGCCTCTTCTTTGCCCTTAACATTCACACACACAAAGAGTTAGGGCTTTTACATTAAGGGGACAAACTAAAAGCAAAGCCTAATACTGCAGTTTCTTGTTTAATAGTCCACCAAGTTTATAACTCACTGCTGTATTGACCAGTGGTGGCAGGAAAGACCTGCAAACATATGTGAATTAACCCCACAACTGGCACTGTGCTTATACATTACCAAGTTGATTCTATTTCCTCACAGAGCAGATCAGATCAGCCTGTGAGATGACACATCTTTGACAAGGACGTAAAACATCTGGAAAGTATGTCCTTACTGTGCAAATTAAAGCCTGTAGCTATCACCAGTCATAAGATTAAAACTACTTGATCTTCATCTGATTAAGTGTGAACTTCAGATCTGAATAATCCTATAAAACAAGTAAAGTTCCAAAATTATAGTTGCAGGCATTTTAAGATTCCAAAGGCAAGCTTTTAACAGGTACAGAGAGAAACACTGGCTTTTCCTCTGAGCTAGGCATAAGTCACATATAGGCCTGTATCAAGTAGCCTGTGAAGGTCAAGACACAAGTTCATGCATCCATCACACAAAATTTGATCTATTTTGGCTAAAACTCTGAACAAAACCTAAATATCTTATGCTGAGGCAAAGCATGGTAAATCTGCCCAAGACAGCTATAAACAAATAAAAGATGGCATGGTTATATGTCACAGTCTTTGACCTAGTTTCAAAGCCCTTGTATTTAAAAAATGAATTAAGAATTGGTCCATACAGGTACTGCTAATTTCACAAGGAATTCCTGATTTACCTGTTAGTCATATACTACAGAACAGGAGCAAACCTCTCCCTGTCTCGACATGACCCTGGCCCACCCCCATTAGCACCAGGAAGACATTCCAAGGGCCATCTATTTTTTCTGAACATAAGAACCACCACAGAAATGCAGACTTCAGTCTCTTAGATGGTTTCAAGCAGAAACATCACGCAAAACTAAACAAATCACTTTCCTCTCAGGACATCAGTTCTGTACCGTAACATTCAGAGGCTTGTGTCAAGTCTGTTTTGCTATACTTAAGTTTTAAGGCTGATTTCCCCAGACAATGAACATAAGTGGGGGGCGGAGGGGAATGGAAGGTGAAATGGCTAGAAAAGGAATGGAAGATGATTAAGAGAAATTGTTGGGGATCTTAGCGCTGCATGGCCTATGCACAATCCATGCTATGGCCTCTGACGAGAGATTTACAGAGACTTCAGGGAATAGAGCTGCTTAGTTGTTCACCCCCCCTCCAGACAATCAGGTAGAGAAAGTGGTATTAATAAGATAGCTTTTAACTAAGGAGGATGCAAGGTGAAAGATCAAGACATACAGTACATAAATATGTTAATGTAGTTACTGAAGTAATTTTTTCTGTAGCTTGTACATGGCTGCAAAAATTATTCCATTCATTTTATGCAAGAGAAGCGCATTCATCTTTCTTAATTAGGGAGAAAGCAGGACTGGTACTAGGCTTAAAAATAAAAGTATGGTTAATTTCAAGTCCTCTATGTGCCCCATTCTGATGAAATCCATTAAAATACTTCCTCCAACACTGCTTCTGACTCGTGGGAATATATTTGTGAAGTACATGACTGGAAATTCAATAGGATGGCTTGTACTAGTTTCTTGGTCTGTCCAAGAACAAATCTGCAGGCATAAGTAGACACAGAAATAAAAGTCTACATATTAGTTAGTGTTTTCATTAAAATATCCCTAGGATGCCCTTCAACTAAAGATTAGACAACCCTTCACAGTTCTAGAACAATGGAGTGTGAATAGACCTCCTCAGAGAGTCAAAAAAAAAAAAAAAAAAAAAAAGGTAAAATGCACGTCCTTTTACTGACTGAATCAATGTTTTTTTAAAAGGTGTTACCTGCAGTTAACATGTCGTACATACTCTCAGATTTAGTTATTTTACATTGCTTATCTTTTATCTGCTACATTTTTCTTTGTTTCTTAAGGCAAAAAACCAGTAATTTAAAAAAATTGCGCAGTGCTCTAACATTGCAAAGTTCCTCTGTAATGAAATAAGTGGTATCTGCAGTGATGATAAATCCCAAGATGCCTCCATGCAAAATGCTGCAAATCTGAGTTTCCAAAGGGCTGATCGCAGGTGAGTGTGAATCTTCGTGCACTGCTGCTGATCATGAGCCCTACAACCAGATAAACTGTAACAGAGCCAGAGATGTTTTTAATTCCATTACAGACAGAAATACACGCTAGATAGTGCTGCCTGTACCAGAGTCTGGAAAACTGGTACATTTGAAAGTTTGGAAATCATCTGATTTGAATGACCTGAATCTTTTGAGCCTTTAATTTCTGTTCTAACAGAAGCAAAAACTGACAGATCATCCTGCAAGTGTTGGGAACAACACCTCCTATTTCTCTATGCTTTCATAAGACATCATCTCTGAGAAGCACCACTTTTTTGTGCTACTCACTGCATGCTGCTTCTGATTCATCTGAGCCATCGGGACATTCTTCTTCACCATCACATTTCCACCTGGCTGGGATGCAGTGGCCGTTGTCACAAGTGAAATCTGACTCGGCACAAGTTTTCTTTGCTGCAAGATGAAAAAAAAAAAAAGTACTTGGCATGAATATAAGCAGTGCACCCTCCACTGTACCCAGTCCCACTAAGGACGACACTGATTGCCCTTTATTGAGAGCATAATTTCACATTCAACGCTGCTTCTTCATGACAGAGTCAAAGAGGTATCACAGATAGATGTTTATTCTTGATAGAACTCTTATCCCCCCATTATTTAACATGGATTCACTCTTTTATGTCTTTTTCTAGACATTTAAAAACCAGGTATGTTCTTTTTCAAAATAATTTTCTAAGGCTTTTACCACAAAAAGCTGCTGCCTACATGGAACTGAAAGCATGCTGCATGATTTACAGACAGGTAAGACAAACAAGTCTCACCTTTGGAGTACTATAATCTAAGTAATGATGTTTTTATCTATGCAATCTATTCATGGCTTTAGTACATCTGTCACCATAGTAGATGATCATAAAACACTCCTCCAAACACTAAAAATCATCTCATTAAACGTCAACCACTCCACGCACTTTGCTTTCTTGCATTAATCTAGGGCTTGAAAAAGATGCAAGACATGAACTCAAGCAGTGAATTGGTCTATTCCTCTGAGCCGGCGGCGCAGCACAACCAGTGCCCTGTAATACAAATCAGCATCTTTCCACTGCAGCAGAAAGTAATCTAAAGATATCTGGCCCCTTCAGTCCTCGGCCTCAGTATCAATGTGATCACCAGTCACTCACTGCTTTTGCAACGGTGAATTTAGTGGCTTTTCTGCTAGGAATTAGACTGAACAGCCATGCTGTGAGAGTGACGAGCAATGGCTCAGGGTCAGTGTTACCACCCTTGAAGCACAAGACACTATGACTAACTGGGATCTACCTTTGCGAGGGATCAATTTACATGGAAGTGGTGGCAGGGAGAAGACTTGTTTCTTCCCTCTGCAGAACTGCTCACAACCTAATAGGATCACAGTAAAATTCAGGTAGTAAAGGACCTCAGGAGGTCATCAAGTCCAGCCTCTAGCTCAACACAGGGCCAGCTCTGAGGTCAGACTAGGTTACTCTGTGTTTCCACCAGTCTGGTCTTAAAAACTCTCAAGATGGAGCCAGCACAACCACCCTGGGTAATCTGTTGCACTGCTCAGATGTCCTCACAGTGAGGTTTGAGATTGATAGCTATTCTCCCTGATACAAGTCATGTGCACACATCATTGCTACATCAATATTTCTTCCAGCAAACATTTTCAAAGCATTAAACACAACAAATAAGCCTCCAGAGTTCAATTCCCCGCCCCCCCCCCTTTTTTTTTCCTTACATGAGCTGCTGTCAGGGCAGGAGCCATGTGCCCACACAGGAATCAAGGAGCATTACTGTGTGAGGTGCTGGAGAGGTCTACATGGAAGAAATCAAATACTTGTGTTCTAATAAACAAAGCAGGCAGCTTCCCTGAACAGGCATCCCACAGGAAAACACTGCAACGCATCACTAAGCAGCTGTACAATCTCTCAGGACGCACTTACTCCCCTTCTGTTGCTAAATGAGCCAGGATGTGAAAGAAAAAGGCACTATTTTCTCTTCAGTCATGCAGAATCAGGTATTATGAACTAATATAGGGAAAAAACCCGAATCCCATATAGAGCTAGAATTTTACAAGAGACAGGTCATACTAAGAATCCAGCCTGATCTTCCAAAGACATTGCACATCCGTTACCAGAAAGAACAGACCTTCTCCTAAACATCTCTGGTTAGAAAAACAAAACATGTGAAACTGGCTATTGAGGATCACTTCTGATTTATTTAATGTAAGTTTCATTTAATTAATCTGATGTATCTAATGCTCAGAAACTCTGAGCGGATATAGATGGGATATGTACGCATAAGCAAAGCCAGAGCGCTGCCCTGCTCGCTGTGAAGCTGACTGGGTAAAATGTTGGTATCTGCTGTCAGGGGAAGGTTATGACATCTACAAATGAAACACGTCTTCATCCAGAAAGGAGAGACTTGACTAATATTGGAGACATAAGAAACTTAATTTTTAAAATGTATTTAGTTTTATACTAGCTCCCTCATGTCTTAATGTCTTGCTTTCCATAGGAAAACTGTCCTTTGACTCATCTTGTAGAGATCCAGACAACAACACAACTACTTTTCCACCTCAAAACAAACCTCCCCTTTTTCCATCAGTCTAACACTCTGATCACTGTTATTTCCGGGACATGTGGATGCAAGCGCAAGCGAGGGGGTCAGCCACAGAAAGGAGCGTAACAGGCATTCCCTTCAACATGGCCAACCTGCTCACAGCAGATGGTGGCACTGATTGCTTTGTTCCCCCGACACTGCTCTTCGGCAGCACAATTAATAGATTGCCAGGATTCACAAAAGGGGGAGAAAAGCATTGCTGACAGTCCCGGGGTGTCATTTGGAAGGTGTTAATGTGCTCCCCAAATGCAGCTCCTCTTTGCAAACTGAAGTTGGGCGCAACCGCTCAGCAGCAGTGGCCTAACCGAAAAGTGTCGTCCCTATCCACACACCCACCCAAAGGTGTAATGGTCGGGTGCCAGAGAGATCAGCAGGATATAAATGCATTTGGTCCTTTGTTTGAATCTAAGAGGTATAATCTCTTAAAGGAGCTGGATTCAGGGGAGGAGAACTCAAACCTTTCTATGATTATTATATTTACTTCTACTATTTCTTTGTTTTTACGGTTTCTGGGTTTTATCATTTATATTTACACACTATATTTTATTTGTTATTACTTTTTACTACTATTACTCCCCAACATGATGGGTCAGAGATCTGCAGACTGTCTTAATTCCAATAAACTCTGCTTTGTTACAAACAGCAACCAGATTATTCAAATGGCAAGAATACTGAAGCACTGTCTCATTTCTCACCTCTAATGCAAGACTGGAATCACTTTATTTCCAACCAGATTCACCTTCTGGCACTCAATCGTTGTGTCTCTGGGATCACAACGCAGGCAGGGAGCAGTTAATTAAAATATCAGCTCTCTGTCTTTTTCTTCCTTTTTCTTTTTCAAGTCAAATAACCTTTTCTATTAATCTCTCATGTTATACACCTTTCTTCTATCAATTCTCTATAAAAAATTCATCATAAATTGTCAGTGGGGCATTAAAATGTAAAATAAATACATACATCCTTTTTAAACAATAGGGAGGACACTGGTTCATTTTACGGTTTCACCTGGCTCAGAAATAGCCAAACAAAATTAATTGTTCCCCTGAGATCCATTTCCTTTGCCGTAAGCAGCCCAGGCAGCTCCGCTCACATGTCGCTTCAAAATGAACATAAACAAACAAGAGTAAGCAGTCACAGCATCCCTGCGCCTCCGCTCCTTAGGGGGGCAAACCGATACCTGGAACAAGAAAAGAGAAGGCTACTGAAGCGTACACAGAGCCTTTCATCTTCTCCCCTGCTTGGATGCAGAGACTGACACCAGAGACTGTCTTTCTTTTGACTCCTGTATGATTTGCCTTTGGTACCTGCTTTTCCTTTCTCACATCTGCAGCTGGACAGATATGTCAGAAACGCCAGGGTGGAAGCTGGCGCCAGTGTGACCATGGGGCTCAGCCCCTACGGGTGTGAGCCCTGCTCCGGCAGCTTTCCAAAGGAAGGCTTGGTCAAAGGAATTTCCTGCTTCTCTTCTCCCAGGAAGAAAGGCAACGAGGGAAAAGAAGATCTCAGCTTTACCTGGCCCTATCAGAAAAAAAAAAAAACAAAAACAACCAAAACCCTAATACACTGAATTTTAAACTAAACTGCATCAAACCATCATGGTCCCTCATTTTGCAAAATGTCCTTTTCCTTTCCATTTCTCACATCTCTTATCCTGAACTGCAAGAAAGGATTTAGGGTTCATCCCTGCAGCAAATTAAAAGCAGAGAACCCAGGGTGCCTGGTTTAGAACAGGAACATTTATAGAGGGAATTCATAAAAAAGCAATCAGTGGGGATGTGTAAAATTGGACTGGAGGAAATAAATATATACTGAAAAGAATAAATCTTGTACTGGCTAGGAGCAGAGACTGGATGATCTAAATGTGACTTCTAACTTCCAAAAATACCTCTCTCTGAAAGGTCAAATCCCCAGCCTTAAAGCTAAATAGGTAACTGAATCTAATTGAAAGGTCCAGGATTTATTTTTTCTTCCTCTTTCTAATAAAACCCAACATCCTTCCACTACCCTCACAAGCCCTGTCACTTAATTTAACCTCACTTAACTTTTGCCTCAGTTCTAGAGGCTTTATGGAGCAGAAACATCTTTACAGTTACTCTTACAGTTACTCTTTATAAGGCATCAGACCCTCTGTGATTCAATTTCCAGTTCATCCCTCTTGTTATTCCTATTTCGCACATCTGTAATACTAAGCAATACACCACTCTACAATAGTTTCATTTTCTGCTACTCTTAATTTTCCCAAACCAGCAGAGCTGAAGAGCAGAGAGAACGTATGTCCTCTCTTATCATTGACAGCTCTGTGAGCGAAGCTGTAGTTGTTCCACAGCAGCGGTGACGTAGAAGCACATACAAAAGCACATCTTCTGATTACAACTTCCTTGTAAAGGACAGGTAATACAAAGATTCCACCCCCCACCCCTGCCCCAAAAGAATGAACCCCTACGTAGTAATAATAGACTCTAAACACAGGATTTTTAGATTAAAGGCTTTGTTCAATCTCTGGGTTGCGTACCCAAACAGAAACCCAGGCTGATGAGAGCAGACTTGAGCGCTAACCCACAAAGACCCCCCAAACTCTGTGCTCTCTCTGTTTTCCCCCCTCAGTAACTGTTGGACAACTTCCACCAATTCTGAAGAGGGGGGAAAAGATGTGAAAAATAAGTCTGCTCTTACAAAGTTTCATAAAATTGGTAGCTGAATAGAGAACCATCAAAACTACAGCTCCGCAGAGGGAGATGAGGGCAGAAAGTGGCCGTTGGGCCGGTCTCCAGCATGAGCTGCCAGCCAGCCAGGGCTGCACAGCTTCTGCATCTCATGCCCAAGGTAAGTTTATGGCAGAGAGAAGGAGGCAATTAGGGATTAAAAAACAAAAGAGCAAAACCCCCAGACACCAAAACCACTGAAAACCTTGGTTTCATTTGTTATGTTGTTTGTTATTTGTTCATTTGTAATGTTGCTCATTCCTTTACACAGATCTGTCTCCTATTTTAACTTCTGAATCAACACCAGACCTCCCGTCAAACTGTATATCTGTTCTCATCTGCAGCCAGTATTCAGCCTTCTTGCAGAAACTAGTTTCCCTCAAGCTGCTGTAAAAATAAAATAAAATAAAAGGCCATACAATGGAAGTTTTGCTGTGATCTTTCTGCAGCAGTAAAATAGCACAATCTGTAGGATGTGAGAATGGGAAGACGATGGTAGGCCAGAAAGAGAAATTGAAATTCATAAAACGGGGTTTCATTTCATGCTGGGAAACTTCAATGGCAACTTTGATCAGTGGCTTATCAGAGCCGCTGACAAGACTCCGTACGAGAAGAAGAAAAGCAGCATCACATGAGTTCAGGAGCTTAACACAGATCATCACCATCACTCAGCCCCAAGAGGTGCCAACAACAGCTTGAAGTGTAACACGGGACACAAGCTAGCTCTTACCAGAACAAAATACATCATTATTATGGCTCGCTCCACACTTCTTAAGGATGTCAATTAATCCAATCTCACCGTGAACAAAATTCACCCCAGTTGAACCATTTGCTTGGCCCAACATGGTTTTCTGCTTACCCAGAGAAAGGTAGGGGCTGAGCTCATGATTCAGCTCTTGAGAGAGATTCTGGGCTATGCAAAACTTGACAGTAAACAGATGTCTTCAGTTTATAACCTCAGTCAACTCCTGATTGCAAACACTGCCACCATGACATTGCAGATGCCACTCACAAACAAAAATTCCCAGCAACTTTTTTTTTTGGAGTTCAGTTCACTGCAAACTTGATATGTATTTCCAAACTTGGGAAACTGTTATAGCAGAAGAATGATCCCTAACCCAGCACTTTGTCAGCATCCCTGCCCTTCAAAAAAGGTCTGTGGTATTGATCCCAAATCCTTTGGCCAGGTTATATACCCAAAGGATGTCTTAGACCTCTTAAGGAGATTTGAAAATCCTAACCTACATCTGACAATGCTACAGCCCACGTCCTCTCAGTTGCTGCTGTTGACTAACACGGTATCAATTTTGCAAAGCGTTACCAGGGAGTGTAGGACAATCCACCCTGGTGTGGTTTCCTGCTCACAGGAGGTGGGCAAACAGCGCTCCATCCCTGTCCATGCCCAGCTGACCCTGCCTCAGGCACTCAGGCCCCGCATGTCCGCAGCCCGGTGGCTGCCGGTGGCCACCTGCCACCAAATCCTCAGCATGGGAAATACCAGGAACATGTTGTTTTGCAGCTACAAGATGGCAACAGTTAAGATCCAAGAGCTGAAATGTGAGGAAATCCTAGTGGATGTGATCTGTTGAGGCCTTTTAATTTTTACACAACTGAGCACACCTTGAAGTAATGAAAGGGAATATTTAACCACTCTCTGAATCTGGCCACTTTTTTTTGATGCTGCTACCTCAGCAGTCAATTACATTTATAAAGCAAGATTAATCAGATCACCTCAAACAGCCTGTGCTCAGACACAGACCACAGTCCCTTTGATACTCCGCATGAAACACATTTTAAATAAACTTCTCCCCAAGACCCCCTGAACCAGCCCCAGAAAACTACCACCTGACTGTCAGAAGCCTAGCCAGAGGGCTTGGGACTGCTTGAAGCTGCTATTACAGTAACCAAAACCTGTAGCTGCTGGGTCAAAACTAGCCCCTTTCATCAATCAAATGAAATCAAATCAAATCAATTAAAAGGAGAAAAAGCTATGTCATCTGCGGTTTTTCATTAGTATCAAAGGTATCCACCTTTGTGCATTTTAAATGGTAATATGTGTAAGCCTCCTATTTAGAATTATTTAAATACATTTTTATGTTTGACACTGAGTTTAAGGTAAGGAAAATGGCAGCACCTAATTGCAAGCTATGGAAAGCTATGGAAAACACAGAACACTGAAATGGCATTTTGTTCTCATGTATGAAATTAAAGTGACTTCAACTAACAAATACATGCCTTCATTGCTGGATTTACTCAGGTAATCAAGGCAAAACTGAACAAAATGTTTCCTCAACCTGTCCTCAGGTTGCTGCTGCCACTTCAGACTTCAAAAATGGGCTGTATGCTCTAAGGTTGCTTTGTTTTTTGCCAAATATACAAGTTGGTTTAATGAATGCAGTGTTTGTCCCTACAAACCATGCTTCACCAGTAGGAAAAGCGGGAATCCCAGAAGCGAATTAAAGGACAAAATGACCACTTGGACTGGTGTGGTCCTTTGAGGGCATTAAAGGTCTGTAATTAGAGGACTTGGCTATTCAAGACAAGTTCTCCTTTGGAGTTCAACAGCTTTGGCAGGGCTCTGGGGCTTTGTCTTGGGAAGCTTCGCAGCTGGAACAGTCTGGGCAGAGAGCTCAAGTGCCGTCTTGCTTCAGAGGAATGTGCTCCACTCTCCTTCGGGCAAGGCTCCCTCCAACATCTGCTCCCTCCATTTTTCCTTCAGCTCTCAGCTTTTGTTAAGATCCACTCATAAAGCATCAGTGATCTTTTAAGCTGTACAAAACTAGGTTTTATGACAATTTTCTCATTGCTGTTCTCCAGGAACCCACATCACCTCAGTGTCCAAATCTCTGGAGTTTAAAAAAAAAAACCAAGGAACAAACCCACAAGAAAACCAACCAACCTCCACCCCATTCTACTTGTAAATTGAAAAATCGTGTCTTTCTGTGGAGGAAGGGGGAGGAAGGGACAGATTTTCCTACCAGCATCTTAAATACACCCCCAGCTTTGCTCAGAAATAGGCTGACAACCCTGTCCAGCCTGCCGTCACCTCTGGATACTACCAATCAGCCTCACTGCAACGTGGCAAGTTGGCAGGTGTGAAAAAGTACCTGCTATCCAGTGTCAAAACACGCTCACCAACAAAATCTCACTGATGCTCATCCTCATACAGCAGCAACAGTGACAAGGAGGCTGGCGAGTATACAGATAAGGTCAGGTTTCAGAAAATGTAATTTTTATTACAACAAAGATTATGCAAGGTAGCACTGTATGAAAGGACTATCAGAAAGCTTGCTCCTCTTACTTAAGAGATCTGAGAACTTGAAATGCACAAATCATGCACATCCTCAGTTACAGGTACATGGACACAGAGACATTAAATGACATGCCAGAAGTCACACAGCAAATCTGTGGCATGGCCAAGCATCTAACCCGCATCTTCCAGCCGTATTTGCTGGTGCGGTATCTTAAGCTCAAGTCAAACTTTCCTCTTTACGCAAAAGAGCAACCATCACTCTGCCGTGGAAGTGGAATGCGCTTCCAGAACTCCATATTGCTGCAGTCACGACCTCTTCAAAGGATTTGGTAAGCTCTGAGTTTCCAGTTTGTTTCTAAATATTTCTTCCACTAAAGCTCATCTGCACTGACTTTTGTTGACAGAATAGCCAGCTTTGCCTGCCTGCTCTGGGTTTTGTTTTGCTTTCTTTTAACAAGCAGCAAGACATTGTTGCAAGATACAAGCTCTTGGGGGCACCTACATGTATGTTATTTCACAATGAAGGACGTCTGCAAATTCCTCAGAGGCACTTGACATTATTCTGTCTTTCTATTTCTGGGAATTAAACACTAGGGGCCATATTCTACCCTGATGAAACATCACAAAAATCCATGAATAATTATTGACCTCACTGGTCTCTCTGCAAAATTGGACGCAGATGTTTTTAGGACACTCTATGATGTCTGTTTTCAATACAGGTTTTATAACCCTCGCCTAAGTCACAGTCACGTGTGTCAAGGAGGCACCTATAACCACTGCTGTCCAACAGGATGGTCACTGAGATATGAAAATGTTCCTGGACAGAAACACAGAGAGACAGTCACAAACTCCCCAGACTCTGAAACTTGGGAGTGATCACATTCATTGGACTCTTCAGACAGGCTGATACGGTCCCTGGAGCCTGAAAACTCTTGATATTCCCAAATTATTAATGGCTATAAATGCCAGCCCCAATGAAAAAAGCCAGGCTTCCTGAGAACAAAACATACTGAAGGCCATTTCTGCTAGCAAATATATTAAGGCAGAAATGCAGAAGTTGTTAAATTAAGTTCATGGTGCAGTTTTGGTTCCCACCCACAAACACGCCTATAGCTCATCAGCTAGGCACCAGGGAAACAGAGCAGCTGTACTTTAAGGCTGAATTTGCCTTCAGCTATTCAGAAAAGGAGAGGAAGGAGAAGACTAAGGACATGTGAAAGCAGATCCTTTCACTCTGCAA
Organism: Podiceps cristatus; assembly: GCA_000699545.1. Taxonomy (NCBI): domain Eukaryota; kingdom Metazoa; phylum Chordata; class Aves; order Podicipediformes; family Podicipedidae; genus Podiceps; species Podiceps cristatus. The sequence goes on along the minus strand of JMFS01066982.1, from coordinate 2,846 downwards.
TCCCGAAAAGGGGTATTGGGAAAAGAAGGGTCTTATCTAGATAAGATTTCTGCTCTATTTGATGTTCTTAAGGATTATTCCTGTTTCATAGGTGGTGGTGACAAAATCTCCAAGACCAGTAGAGAGGATGACAAAGAACATCCCCAAAGCCTGAAGGGCTATTTCTTGCCTGGGTTATGCTGTTGCTTCAAAGTGTTAACAACACTGGAGTTCATAGGGGAGACATCATGCTGCAGAAGTTGCCTTTCACAGCTTGGACACAACATCAAGTTCTCATTGTCTGAATTTAGTATACATGAGGTTAAAATACACCAAAGCAAAAAAATGGCATCTTCAGCAGAATTTCATGACAAGTTTGCTAAATACTAAGTTTGCATGCAGGAGGTAAATCCAGGAGTCCCAAACTCTGCCCAGGCCCAGTTATGATGCACCGTGTGTCATGCTCTCGCTGCAGTTGCATGATACAGGCTGTCTTTAGAGCTAAAATCATCGTGAGGCATTTCTGGCAATCCTTAACCCCTTGCTGCATGATTGCCACTTCACTGCTAGAGTCTGCCCTTGCACAGCTGTGCGCACGTTTTGCAGCCGAGGTCACTCAGGCGACATGGGCTGTGAGACCATAAACCGCATCTGCCAGGAAGGAGCAGCGATTTCACCAGCCGCCTTTGCCACCAAAGGTAGAGCAGTGTGATTACACACTGGGAGTCCCCAGAACTGCAGGTAAAGTCACTTCCTCTGCAACTCAGCCTTTAAACAGCCAGAAGAGAAATATATACCATTTAAGCCCCGTTTTGCAGAACTTGGCGTGGGTCCAGGCTGCATACTGTTACTACAACTGTGTGGAAAAACAGTAACCTGGTATTTACACCTGCAAACTCCATGTTTGTAAGCGTGGTAAAACACACATATACGACATTCCTATGAACAAGCATTATACGTTCCCAAAACTGTGTTAGTTGCTAACAGCCCAGGTATCTCTGACCTGTAATATAAATTACCCAAATCTAACACCACACCGGAAACCCAGCAGAACTCAATGCAAAACTCGCAATCCCTAATAATCTAAAGAAAAAATCTAAAGCATTCTTTTGGCAGCCAACAGCAAGGAAAAAGAAGCTGTTACTTCGCTTGGTTCTGCTGCATTTATTTTTTACTAGGAGCAACACCACATTTAATGTCACTTCTATAGACGGTCCAGTTGCTTAATGTTGGTTTCGTGTTTGCTCTTTTTCTCCAGTTCCTACTTTAATGAATAAGTTGCAGGGTGACAAACGCAAGAAATGCTCTATACAGTTCAAAAACCCCACGTGCCATGGTTTATGTTTCTGAGAAGCTAAAACACTGCAATTAAAATGCCCATTGCACAGTCTTGGAAGAATGAAGATTCAATAGCAATGAAAGGAGTGGGGATTTTTCTAAAGACATAATCCAGTGTTTTCAGCTTTAGCCTCTTTTTCCATTTGCCTTTTTCTTTTTTCTTTTTTTTTTTTTTTTTTTTTAAGATTATGGCACTTTTTGAGTAAAAATTTTATTTCTAGGATTATTTTAAAAAGTGCTCCCCTTTCTGACCATGCATTCATTGTCCTGAATACTTTACCTGCTTCAGACACCAAAAACATAAATGGAAAATGGAAAGTAATAACTGGTATGCCACAGGAGAAAAAAACCACAGAAAATCCCTGTGCCATAATAAACATTACTGAAAAGCATTCTTAGGTCATACTAATATGTATGGTATAGGAACCTCCATTGAATTAACTTGGTAGCAACACATCAGGAACGTCCAAGATGGTAAAAAAAATTTAGACCTTGTTTCTTAATGATCTTTAGACAGACCAGTGCCACAGATGTCCCTGTGTATGTACCTGAGAAGATAAATTTACTACAGCTCTGTTAGCTGCTCTGTAAAGACGACATGAACTGCATCCAATGACTAATTTGCCAGGAATCTTGCTTTTTAAAACCACTGAATCAGAGCACGGGGAATTGTAAGGGATTGCACACAAAAGCATTTTCAAAAACATCTCCAAAGCCAGCATCGTTTCAGACTGAACAGCAGGTTCATCCTCTGATCCAAGTCTGTTACGGCGGAACAGTGCCAAACAAACGTCTATTAATATTCTGCCAGGAAGCACGAGCGGATGGGCTCTTGCATAACATTAAGTGAAGTGGTCAGGTTAAGAGTTAGGCATCGGTCATGCAGTTCCTCCATTCAAGCACAAACCCCTTCACCCATCATCGTGTGTTGTCAAATGCTTTTGTACATTGCAATATTAAACACTAGTACCCTGGGGGTGGGAAATGAATAGGCACAACATGGAAATTATGATGCATGCAACAATACCCTTTAACCTATTAACAAGTATGACCAAGCTTACTTATTCTGAGGTCTCTAATCATCTAGGCAAGAAGACATCAACAGCTACTGTGTCACACTGACAGGGCCTTCAACAGCAAGTGTGGTTCAAAGGTCCATAGGAAACACAAAAAGGCTTTGTCTTTTGATGTAAAGAACAAAGCTACCATGTGGCACAGCATCAGACATGCAATTAGTCAGGAAAGTTAATACAGTAGAAGCAGATGGTGGAACCATGTCAACATTTTTAGTGGGCACATTTCCTCTTACTCTTAGGGTGCTGTGGACTGAGGTCATGGGGAGCAGCAGGCAGATTATCTATAAGCTGGTCTACAAGCACCAGAAATCAAGGTTACCCTTTCATCTACCCGCCTGAGGTACCTGTGTGCTCCCACCTCTACCATCATAGCTCTGACCTTTCAGACACCTCCTCTCCACCACATCCCCAGGCCACAGGGTAGCACCATTGTTTTCATCAATGACCTAGACA
>KL271516.1:12351-34775 GCA_000699545.1 Podiceps cristatus | reverse complement strand
TCTTTCCTTGACTCCCCCATCTCATTCCAATGCTGACTTGTAGCTATACTCTGAATCACTTCTCAATTTTCCTTTAAACTCAATGAACAGACTGGCCTCTGCAGGATTCTCTGAGCTCCCTTCAGCATCTCTGTCTTATTCTCCCTGCCTCCACCCTCCCCCTTTTAAAGTTTAGACACGAGAAGTGGTTGCAGTACTGTTGTGGCCAAGTTTAGTGTGTGTTCCTTTTGTTCTAAATCAAGGTGTTATGCCAAAGGCCTCGAAGCTGTAGTTATAGCAGAAAGATCGGGTCTGTTCAGAAGACTTGATAGGCAAGGTTACCTTCCATTAAATTGTGTTGAGGAACTCCACTTACACTTCAGTTTTCAGTTTCATATTGATGAATATCCTGAATTACATAGTTTGTATTTTAAGCACAGGTGAATGACAGGCTAATTGCTGTAAAAAAAATGTAATTTTAAAATTCTGGTACCACATTTGAAGTACTCTAAATCTTTGGAATTTCCTGAAGTAATGAAATTCAGCTTTTGCAGTTTGCTCTGTTCTCCTTGCTCTAGGAAAGCAGCGATCTGGAATTTGAAATATTTAAGGTCTGAAATGTTAATTCAAGTAGCTGCTACCTCATGCACATGATTTAGCAGGAAGGCACATGACTGCCTATATTTTTGTGTAGGAAAGAGTTCTCTGTATATTTAAGTATGCGCAACATGTACCTCATTGTGTACATTGATAAACTTACATTTAATATAAATAGCTGTACATAACCTTTTATATAACCTACATAAACAGGAATTTATTGTCTCCTGTTAAAAACACTGGTTTGAAACTCAGTGGGATTTCTCTACTTCCTGTACAGATGTCATAGTGAATATCAAGTAAATCACTCTCCTGATGTTTCTGCTCTCCGTTGAGCAGAGAGTTCACTTGATTTTTTTTTTTTTTTTTTTTTCCCTCAACATCTATCATCGATGAATTGCAAAGAGAAAACAGTTTCCTATGTATAAAGGGGGGACAAAAGCCATAGCAGGAAGGAGTGCTAATCTTGGCCGAGATCCCTAGGCACATCTCATAAAAATACTTGGTCCTGCACATAAAATACAGGCCAAAAGGGGCAGTGGAGGGCGGGGTGCGTGTCTGTTTTTTCTTCAATTTACAGAGAAATTAAAACCCAGACCAGTGTTCTGTCTCGTGTTTTCTTTCTTTTTCTCTTTTTTGAGTGGAATGTTGAATGAGGGCAGGTTACTGGTTGATCTACATCTCTCTTCTCATGGAGAGAACTGGGATACTCCTAGTTTACAGGAAGAATGACAATACTTTTCCAGTTTGTTAGTAGCTGAAGATGTTAGAGAACAGCTTTGCTTGTGTAAGCCTTTCCTTGTAAAGATAGCTGAATGTATCCTTGTGCTTCCGCAATCCTACTGGCATTTCACATTCAAATAATTAATGGATTATTGGGTAAATGAGTACTGGCCAGGTTTTCAAGATGAAGAAAGGCCCCATCTGCCAGGAGGGGATAAGGACATTCTGCAAGCACCCTCCTAAAAAGAAGAGCTGGTCAGCCTTTTGTATAACATATCTTTTGCTGATCTAACACAACTACTTTAGCTACTGGAATATGCTTCAGTATTGTCTTCTGCTGTTAGGGGGAAATTGTGTGGAGGGACTCTCGGTGTGGCGGCTGGGACATTAGCCAGGATGGGAGGTGAAAGAAGAGTCTCCAGATACCTGTGAGAGGACAGGCATTCCCCCTGAGTGCTCCCAGGAGCTGTCGTTAGGACTAGCTCTCACGTAGACCTCTGGCTCTGGGATGTTCCCACTACCTCCAGCATAGGTAGCGGAAATATCAAAAGACAGTTCTTCTGTCTCTTACAAACAGCTCCAACGAATTATAGTACAGCTGTTGTCCAAAGTTCATTTCCAACAAAAACTGCCTTGAATGGCCTGCTTCCAATACAAATTAATTTCTCTGTAAGACTTTGCAGCCAAACTGAATGACAATATTTTGTCTTCCATTTGAAAAGTAAATGCCTTGCTTCAGCTTTAAAAGGAGAATGCTGAGAAGGATGTCTCCTCAAATAATTATGTACTGATGCAAATGGAGAAATTGCTGCTAAGGTGAACAACATTAGCAGCCACTTGCCAGAAGAAGAAAAAATGTTATTTTCTCCCCCTTTGCATTTTAAAATGCTGATGCAGCAGCAGGTGTCGAACAGCTTCAAAAGCATGAAATTCAAGCGTTAAAATGCTGTCTGAATGCCGTATTGGCTTGTCCCGCTCATCTGACTATACCCAGGCTCCTGCAATTTTTCTTTCTTAAAGTTGATTTGCAAATAGGATTCAGAGAACTCCATTAGCTCTAGAATAATATACAGAATAATGCACCAAGCACTGTGTCAAGGGTGAGAATGGGCATTCACGTAGACTCGAAACTTCATTTTTCTTATTTTGTTTCCTTTTTGCTACAACAAAGACATGGATCACTGCTCTCCTCTCTGTGATGGCCCCAGCATGCTCTCTGCCATTAGTTAACATCCTATCCACCTTTGGAAGATCACTGGAGCAATCAGCTGGCCCTTGGGAGCCTGGCAGGTGGCACCTTATTAGTGTATTGCATGGGCTTGCAGTTCTTCTAAAGCTTGCTTACTGAAGCATCAATCTTGCAAATGCTGCTTTCATATTTATCACTTTAATCATTAGGCTAGGCCTACTGAAAATTAACAGAATCAAATGACGAGACTAAAGTAAACTTATTCATGTACATCAACTTCCATTAGGCACAATCAGGACTTCCACTATGTTTTTTTTCAGAGGGGCTTTGGTGCTATTTTAATGTTGTTTCAGCTGTCCGAACTCTAACTTACATGATTAAATCAACAGATCTCTACCATTTGCAAACAAACCAAAAAGAGGTCCCAGCTTTTGCACAACTGTTTATCTTTGGTTGTTTAGTGAATTGTTTGCACAAGTATTTGTAGGTCTTTACATGAGCTAATTCTATAATCATTAGCTATGTCTTTCAAAACAGCCCAGATATGCCATGCTGTGTAGGTTCTATTTCCTGATAGTATTTTTAAAGTCTTACAAATCAAGATAGCCTTACACGGGAAAAAATACTGGATTAATTTTTTTTTTTTTGTCCAGTACACCTTTACTCTTTCAAAATTTAATACCCTTGCAGGAATGATACCTACAGAAATTCAAAGTCCCAAGTTAACCTGAAAACTTTCATATGGAAGTATAATGACACTTTTATTCTATTATTGAAACTGTACAGAAATCTCATAACATAGTCCCATGTCTTTTTTCTTTTTTATTTTTTTCCTCAAATATGAAAGCCAAATAAAATTGAAATTTCCAAGTTGCTCTCATAAGGCTCATAAGAAGTGATGCTTATTGCATGGAATAATAAACTTTAAACCTGGGCTTCGTGCAGTTGTGCTACATCCATGCTTAATGAGCATAACTCAGGGCTGAAGGTCATTACTCCCTTTCAATACAACTAGAACCACATAATTAGAATTTTTATAGTGTTGATCCATATCTAACAATGAGACCTCAGCTGACTGTGTATTCTGAAGCAGACCACATCACTAACTAGATTTTCTATAATATAAACTTCACTTAAACTGAGGTATATTTCTGCCCTTCTACTAATCTCATATTTGCTCATCTGTCTCGTGTTTACACATCAATGTGTCTGACGTCTTCTGCCCACACAAACAGATCCAGTAAAAGATCAGAAGGTGTGTTTCCTGCAGTGTTGATTTTGTGGTACATCTCACCCACCTGAAGTGCTTAGGGGTAGTGGCACACCTATATGAATACTGTGCATCTTAGTGTATGTCATTTATTGCAGCTTAGAAATGGAGAGAAGAAAAAGTCCTGTGAAAAAACAAATAAATAGGAAGGGGAAAAAAATCTGTGAGGGTTTTATTTTTTTCTTTCACTGGTGTCAAATTTTTATTTTACTTAATCTCAATTTAAATGGAAGAAGACAGGCTTTAGAAAACACTTGAAATTTTACTTTATCCAGCATTAGTCAGTAGCAGCTCTGGTTATTGCTAAATAAAAGAGATAAAATTGGCATTATTTTTATTTTAAAGTTGAAATATGCATACAAAGAAAGAGAGGAAAATGCATGTGCATATATGTGCATACTACTTACACGTCTGTAAACACATACATGGGCAAAGTTTAGGGTTTTTTTTTTTTTTTAATCATTGTCTTGGAAAGGAAGGCCAAAGACTGGTTACTGGTTTGGAAGCTAGATGGCATGGGTTGGTTCACTGTAGATAGTTTATGGGTAGTTTTCCCTGTAGGAAATTTGTTTTATTGTTAATTAGAGGAGTCCAAAACTGAGTCAGGAAGTGAAGTAACAATTAAACAAGACGGACAGTCATGAGTCCACTGCTCAGACTTACTCCTTGACCTTTTTATTTTTTTCAACATTGTAGCTTTATTCTAGGTGTCCAAGAGATTTTAAACTGCCTATGAATGACATAGTCTTAATTTCAGTACTACAACCAACATATAACTTACCTATGTGCTAACAGCACAAGATAGAAGCCTATGAAGGCTGAGCTTTGCAGTATTTATTATTATGAGGACACCATTAACTGAAACAAAAGGTATTTCTTTAAATATGCTTATGAATACATTTGATTATTAAGCAAAAGCACAAAATCTGCAGTGTAACCATTTTGTACCCTGAAAGCTGTTCAGAAGTTGACTGTAAATTCATAAATCATCCCTATTCAAATTCTATTTAGCCTGGAAATGAAGCCTATATCTGTATTAGCAGATATGACTCTCTTCTAATCCCATTTTGGGATTGAGATTTGGTTACTCACCATCATCACCCTCAATTTTTATCCTATTGCTTGATTTCTGTGGAGAGGAAATGATGGTTTCCTTCCAGACAAACATAATTTAATAGGTGCCTGCCCAGTATGAGTGTGGGACCTGAACTCCACACAACGTTTCAGTTACCAACAAGTAAACTGATGCAGCCTGAGATGACCAGGCAGAACTGATAAATTTGGCTTACAGAAAGAACCCATTAGTCTCATTATTTCAGATGTTTGGTTTGATGCTGATAGTATTTTCTTCAGTTATTTTTCTGGTTATCTGAGCTCAAAGTTTATGTCCTAAAGCTCTAGTTGCTATGCTGACAGGGTGTGTACTAATGGTATAAGTCATATATACACACCGAATAGTACCTAAATATTTTGTCCTTGGCTTTAAAACAATCATTTGTCTGGTGTTCTTTCTCTTTCTTTCTTTCCTTTTTTTTGTTTTTTTTTTTTTTTAGTTCCCAAGGAGCTTTGTTACCAGCCAACTAACCTAAACAAATCAAAATAAGCCCTGTATAGCTTTTCTTGCAATCACAATAAATTACCTGTTTCAATTTCTTTTTTTCCTTTTAAGAAAAGCTTCAGCATGAACGATGACAAATTGTCTCAAATAATAATAAAAATATATATTTTAAAGCATTCCTGGTTTATTGCTGTATTTTCTGGGCTTGAAACAGATGCTCAAATGAAGTCTGCTCAATGATGCCTAAGGGTCTTAGGCTGCAAGTATGACTAATACCCTCAAGCAGTGATATCAAAGCACCCTACCAGGTATTTTCCAAAACAAGGAAGAAAACCATCCTCGTTCTCATCTCCCAGCAATTTGAACAGCAGTTGAGTTGGTTATTTGTTACCACGCTTATGCGAAGAATATGTCAGAAAATAAATATTTACCAGTGTTAGGTCATTCTTGCTCTTGGAAGTACAGTGTAAATTTATAAAAGTGCAATTCAGAGTAGTGATTATAGAACTCACATTTACCACAAGATGAGAGCGTATACATGGCAGTTAGTGTGGCACAAATGAGGTGCAGCACCTTGTAATTCTATGTTAAGATCCTTCCCTTTGCACCTTCTCAATAAGTGAATTGAATACTGTTTGGATTTTAAGCTATAGACAGGGGGGAAAAAAACTACCTTGCATTGAGATGATAAATATAAACATTGTTTTATTTCATTTCCTGTGCAGGCAGATCCTCTTTGTTCTTTTTAAGCTGGTGAGTGTTTACATTGTCCAAGATTTTTCCTGGTATGTAGCAGACCGGCACACTACATGATTCCATGCACCTCAAAAATCATGAAACAATTAGAACCAAACTTAGATTTTGCTCTGAAAAAAGACATCAGAGCAAAATATATAATGCCTTTCATGTGGTGTTATCATTCAGCTCTATGAACTGTATAATTGTCCTTCCAGATATAAGATTTCCCCATTCAATAACAAAAGAACTATTAATGTTTTTCTTATTATTTTTGCAAGTTTTCTTTCTGTTAAGTGAATGTAAACAGTTGTCAGGTATTTCAGTTTAAATCCTTAACTAGAAGGAACACCTGGAAGATAAGAACTTGCTGTTATCAACATGTTAGTTTGATATTCATTCTTTAAATTTGAACATTGTTGGATATTTCTTTATTGACCAATTCAGGAAATATGTCAATAGTGGTTACTCGTAGTGTCTAGAAGTGCTTTGGGGTTTTTATGAATGAAGAATTAAACACTCTGTTCCAGCTTTTGATTTAAAAGAAAGTAACAGTCAAAGCATTTTGCATTGGGGTGGGAAAGAAAACTAAAAGTGATTTTTATTGCTGACCATCACTCCTACCACACTTAAAAATGAGCATTTTAAACGTGTGTGTGTGTGTGTGTGTGCATGAAAAAGAAATAAATGGATTTTTACCTTGCTTTCTCCATCCTTTTGCATCCTTCTCCTCAGAAAAGCCTGTGTTTTCCTTGGGGAAGAGAAGGGATTACTATTAGGGGCAGGGAGAGGGAAGACTGTTGTGATGTCTGAGCAAGCTCTAATTATGTATATTAACTCTATAATGCTGTTTACTCTCTAGCTGTACTGATATATAGAAATGGGAAAGAAGCTGAATTAAATGCATAATATCTATCTTCAGCTACAGTTCAAGGAGTTGTAGTGACGGGGAACATCTCTTTAAGATATATTTCCTTTCCTTTGAGAACGTCTGCCCACCAACAGAAAGGCTCACTTCTTCTAGTGTGAAATCAAGATAACTCTCATTCCAGACTGTAGTGATACTGTCAGTGGGTATTTTAGCTTTGTTTTGTTCTTAAAATGGGTATTCTCCCCTCTATGGATGCAGTTTGTTTCCCATGCACAATGTGAGAAGCCACAATATGGGCTCTCCTAGTTATTCTTAGTAGATAGTCATGAGACTTGTTGAGTTGAAGAGATGTTATGATCTGGGAAAAGGAATAGAGCTAGCAGGTGCTAATATATGTGCACCTTTCAGGAAGGTTATAGTACTTGTTTTGTATGACTGGTGTTTTACTGAGAGACATTGATAATGGTTTGTTAACCAGGTGGAGAGATGAGGTTTGGATTTTCAGTAGCTGGTAATTTCACTCTTCTTATGCAAGTTTTCCAACTGATGTAACATGGGCACAGAATAATATAGTACACTAGTCTTCAGAAGGAAATTGCTTTTAGTTTTTGTACTGATAAGCAGAAGTAGAAGGGCAGCTTGAATATCACTGATTTTGTTCCAGAGAGAATGTATCGATAACTAAGTTACAGTTGTTTAAGTAAGCATTAGGCTGCGAAGGGTGGCAATCTCCAGACTAGTTGCCTAGATATTTTTATTTTCATACTCTCACAAGTCAGATTCGGTGCTGTTTTGGGGATAGAATTTTACATAGGTAAAGCAATTCATCAGCTAGGGGCAATACAAAAACTAAAGAAATACGAAACTAGACTTTGAAGAATTAATTTGAAGAATGGTTTTACATCTATTCAATTTACCTGAAGAACGTGTTTGTGACATATGTTACCTTGCTCCTGAGAGTTTTCTCACCCAACCTCATGTCCTTTCTATGTGCTCTCTGGGGTATAAGTGCTGGCAGTTACATCCTGTGTTTGTGAAAATGGACACAGAAAACTCAGGTTAAGTGAAGAAATTCTAACTCTGAAGAAAACATTTTTCATTGTTCATTCGTCAGCTTCATTATTTCTTTGGTGTGGTCATTGCTAATAGAAGAGCACACTATTTCCTTTCTTATCTATAGAGATGTTTCCTTGTCAGTTCTTCCCGTCTTGCAAAATAATGAGTTTCAATAGCTTTCCCCACTAAGCACTGGAAATAAATATTTGGAAAGTACTGGAAGTATCTTTCAAACAGGGGTTTTTTGTTTGTTTGGGATTTTTTAATTGAAGAAACTTCTGAATTATAACCACAATGTATAAATACATTAAAAAAGGAATATTAGCAATTAAATTCTACTTAAACTACGCATATAACTCAGATTGATGAGCTAGGTATCTGTAGCTCTGGGAGAAGAAGTACTCCTAGCTAGTAAGCTTGTAGCTTGACACAGGTTGGAGACCACATCAGAATTCATCAGGGGCACAGCAGGAAGAAAGACAAATATCTCTAATGACATTGTCAAGAATTACACAACTTCCTTGAAACCAATAAGGCTAATATAGCAAGATCCCAACCTTAGTAAGTAGAGGAATGTTATGTACAAGTGTGTTTGAGTTTGTGATTACTTTGTTAGCTTTCAAAATATATGAAGTGGTAAACATTTTTGAATGTGTGCAGTAACTCTAACCATTAAACGGTGGCGATCACTGAGGTTGCTCATTAAATAGTAACAATTTTCTATCTTTCATCCCCCAGATGATTTAATTTTTTTCTTCTTTTCTATGTTTCCCACCACTCTAGCCTTTCTGATGGCAAATTTACAAATTCAGTCTCTTGAGAAGTGAATGATTTGAGCTGCTGTTATTTCTTTCAGTGAAGTGCTTGACGTATGTAAAGCTACTTTTGTTTTCTCCTTTGAAATACAATGGGGAAGGGATTTCACATTCATTATTACGTACATTTGCTCCTTTGTTAACATTAGAGTGGCATAAGCTCTTGGCACTGGGATTTGTTTATTTATTTTCATGGTGTGTGCTGTGTTTGAATAGGTGTTGTGTGATTGTTGGTTTTGTTTTCTCCTGCTTGGGGACAAGCAGATTTCTTCTTTTCCTGTTTTTGCCTATTAACTGAGGAGTAGTGCAATTTCATAGGTCTCTTTTTGGGTGTTTTCTCCATTGCTGTAGCTGGTAGATAATTGCAGACCAGGAGACAGAGTCAGTGGGATAATAACGGGCATACATGAAACCCAGAAAACAACATAATTGTTCATCTGACATCAATGAAGTCTGGAGGGAGAGAAAACAAACTACCATGAAAGCAGCTGTTATATCCAAGAAAAGAAATAAAAATAAAAATAGGCTGTGGGAATATCAAGAGACAAACAAACAGATTTTTTTTTATCTGCTTAAAGCCAGTCTTTACATGCATGCTGGGTCTTTGCCTTTCCCTGCTATCCTTTGAAATCTGCCTTCTATTTGTCTTTCAATTCTCACAAGCTTAGTGGATGGTATTCCAAAAAACAGTTTCTCAGATAGGGATAAAAAAGACATTTTATCTTTTCTACCAATGCCGTTGTCCTTTTGTTTCTGAAGTGACTCATGTGGACTTTAGGAGGAGCAGAATACAACTCTGCCTTAGGCTTCCCAGCTTTCATTGGTCTACAACGTAAGTAAAGGGCAATGCTCTGAAATTTGAACTTGCCTTATAATTAATCTGATTAAAGAAAATGACTCAATCAAGAGTTTGACAGTAATACAGATAAATGGAATACCCCCTCTTACATCTGATGTGGAGAACTCTGTGAGAACTATGTGAGAGAATATTCATGCTTCAGGCCATGAATCAGCTTTTTACTATAAGGTTAGGAAGAAACCTGTCACACTGCAGAATTGATTATTTTTCCCCTAAAATATTGGATACTGGCCACATTCAGAAATATACATTAGTAGATGTAGCTCTTCAACTTTCAAGTTCTTATGCTTACTTCTAAATTAGGATCAGGTGTGCCAAGTTTTTGTAGTGTACCCCTGTCTGCATCAGCAACCTCTGTGTTAGCATTCCAGCTGTTCTGCAGTGTTACATCTCTGCTCCTATGGCTGTGAACATCCATTGAGCACCACCAATGGGTAAGCCAAACCATTTATAAAGCTTACAATGAACTCAAGTCAGTGTCAAAATATATGTCTCCATAGCTGTTTTGTTTTACAGGCATGCCAAAGCAATATAGGAACCTGAAATAAATCAATATATAAACTATTGTGACTTCTTTCTTTCGTCTTGAAATGCAGCCATATTTGGGTAAGATACCAGCATGCGTACCAGTATCACACTGTGGTTTGGGAAGGTGGATGAAAGAGCTGATACCCCAGTGGGAACAGAAAATATAGCTTGCAGTTTCCTTAGTCTCCAGGAACACCAAATAGCAAAAGTTTGCTTCTGCCCTTCTAAACAGCTGTGATGCTTTTGTATTCCTAGGCTGAATAGCATCATGCTCTGAGACTATAACTGCTGTATCCACTAAAAACTGCAACAAAATCTATCTGTTCAAAGCTGGTAGGCTTCAAACTAGATCTGTGTTCAAAGTATCCTTCTTTAAAACAAAATACTTTATCTGTTCAAAAATCTCATTCAAATCTCATGTATTGTCTAGTGTTCTCTGAGGATATAAGAAGGCTCCATGGTATCCAAGACTTGTTTGTAAGAGAGGATTAAAACAGCAACTGTTTACTGCATTAAGATTAATTCTGGTACATTAACATGTTACTATCCTTTGATCCCTCAAACATAATCAGAAAGTGTCATCATGCACATTGGATTCCAAACTAATCTTTTAGGACAAAACTGTTTTCTGATTAATATTAGTTTAGCAAAAAAAAACTAAAGAAAACCACCCTATAAATCAGGGATTAGAATGAGCTCCTTGGAGCCTAAACAAGTGAAGTACTAGCCTTGAAGAAACATTAAATAACCTTGAAGAAGTGCTTTGTTTATTGTGGAAAACCAGTCTATGCTGAAATATGAGAGAGAAATACAGGTTGTATCAGATATGTTCCTTTGCAAGCCCAAGTAAAAAGGGGAAATGTATATTTTTGGGGCACAGTGAAGGTCACAGATAATATTTCTTTGTTCTCTGAGCAGTTCTGTAACTGAGAAAATTTTTCCAATCTTCCAAAATAGTATTGGAGAAACTACTAGCCTGCAGTTGGAAATCTCATCCAGAGACATTATCCAAAATGGACCATGCTGGATAGCTATGTAACTGCACACTGTAATGGTGCATCTTGTTACACAATTCTTTCTCATCTCTTCTGCGTTATATCAGCTCAGCTGCAACGTAGCCTTAATATAGTTATAAGGCTTCCAGGTCAAACCGAGTTCCTGTCTATCCTGCTGAGAGCATAATCAGACTTGCTTAAATCTGACTTTATCCCACAAGGTATTCATAGGGAATATTATAAAAAAATTAAGCTGTAACAAATGTGAACTGTTGCTGCCATGCCTGCAAGAGTTTTGGGTGTGTTTTTTTTTTTATATATATATCACTCAACTTTGAAATGATGCTACAGATCACTACAGTATCCAAAAATACCTTTGTGGAAGTAACAGGCTTAGTCCAAGAAAGCCTAAAGGCAAAGTTTTGGGACAAACCCACTCCAAAATAGTAGCAGAAGCCATCATTAACTAACTTCCATCAGAGTCCAGCGTCCACTGTTTACTCCTGTAACAAAATATGGAGTAGAAGAAAGGATAAGAAAAGGAAGGGGATGGGTCTGAATTCCTTCTAAAAAGTCCCAAAGTGAAAAAGTATTTCAAAGAGGGACTTCATGGTCTAGTTCCTGGCTGATTTGATCATACACAACTGGTGGGCAGAGGGCACATAAATGCGTAGCTTACTCCTGAAGACCACCAGGATGCAGTGGGTCTGGACAGTTGGCAGTGGGGTAGGAAGCTGACTGTCCTTGGCTCCTTGTGGTGTTTGTGTCCTTCCCACTTGATTTTTTGCTTAGCTCTTGGTTCTTTTTCCTCCTGATAATTGGAGAAATCAACACTACTTCTACAGTTCAAAAGAACTAGGCAGCATCTGTGTTTTATACAAAAGCTGATGTCACAATTTCCCTAGTAATTCCTGGGTACTTTATTTCCCACTGGCAGTCAAAACAATGGCTAAAAAATAATTCAAAATCAATTTAAGTAGGAACAATATAGTCTCTAGACATAGAGACCGAGTGTGGTATGTTGTTGTTGAATTGAACTATTGCTATGGAAATAAATCCTAGAAAAGAGTACTATAATTTTGTTCAATGATCTATTAAAATCCACTTCTACATTCACGGTGATTTTCAGACCTGATCCAATTCTGAAGTCACAAATCGACGTTATTAGCAAGGAAATAATGTTCTAGAAAGGTTTTCATCTGCAGACAAAGAAATACAGGAGAAGCACTTGAGAAAGTAGAATGGCAGGCTATTTTTTTCTCTGTGCATGTTGAAGTGAGATAAATAAGTTGTAAGTTCATTTTTGATTACAGATTAAACAGAACCCAGCTGTGTCCCCTCCCAACCCCTTGTGCACCCCCAGCCCCCTCGCTGGTGGGGTGGGGTGAGGAGCAGAAAAGGACTTGGCTCTGTGCAAGCCCTGCTCAGTGGCAGCTAAAATGTCCCTGTGTTATCAGTGCTGTTTCCAGCACAAATCCAAACCATAGCCCCATACTATTGGGGCTATGTGAAGAAAATTAACTCTATCCCAGCCAAAACCAGCACACTGTCAGAACTGCTCCATCAGTTTAAATCTGCTGAATCTGATTTTCAATTCTTGCCATCAGTATGGCAAGATTTATTAAAATAACTCAGAAAATTCCTATATTTGCACTTACAATTGTAGTTAATGTATTAGATTTTGACTTCTTCAACCAAATTTCACATTACATGGATTTCTGTTGTAAGCCTATGATACTACACATCAAACTGCTTAGTGAGGAGACATCCTAAAAGGTTCCTCCCAGCAAGAGATACTTTAACTTATTTCTGAAGTAATAATTTTTAAAGTTAAGAGGGGCGTGGAAAACTGATGGCATACACAACTGAATTCATTTAACTTCCCAACATTTTCTTACAAGAAATTTCCTTCTTTATATCCTTCACAAGTGAACCTTTGTCCTTACTGAATTCTTCCATATGCTAACATTAGTGAAGTTATGATTATAATGAAACACATATGGTGCGTGTTAGGAACAGAAGGCAGCTGACAAAAGGTAAACTCAGACTTGACACATGATTTTAAATAGAATGGATCATTTTTAAATTGTTTCTGGTTATGTTACCATGCAGTACTCGCTCAGACAAAACTGCACATAACTCAGTGGGACTTAAACCTCAGTAAAGATGAAAATGAAGGGCAGAAAGAAACAGAGTAATATATATGTCATTCACTCACTAAAAGCACTTTTTATGGAACAATCCAGAAGCACGTTGCTTGAGTAACCATTCCTGTAACGCGTTTTCAGAAGGTATTTTTTTTCTATGCAAGTTAACACTTACTGCCTCTCCACCTTTGCTCCTTTGATTGTTGTTGGGACAAATGTTTGACTTAAAGAATCTGATTTCAGGTACTTTTCATGAAGAAGTGTTGGTTATACCTTTATGTGGCTCAGTTTAAAAGTGATAATTTTTTTGTTGTTGTTTTTTGGGGGGGTTTGGCGTGTGGGGTTTTTTTGTAACCTTCTCTGACTCCCTGATGAACTGAGCCAGGAAGTCAAACAAACCAAAAATCAGTCTTACAACAAAGAAATGAAAAGTGCACTCTGCACCAATTCTCTGTGTTATGTCATTCTGGGGCCAGCTCTGGTGAAATGCAAATGGCAGAAATACCTGCCCCAAAATGGACCTTTTCAATGGCAACTAGCCAATAGATGATTGTAGCTTTAACTGCAAAATGTTAGGACGGGGGTTATAGTCTGTTACTTGTCTTCATAAAACTTATGGTGAAAAAAATATCTCAGCTTTTGAATGAAAGTAAAGTAAAAGGTTGTGGCCTGGAGTGGGAAAAACAAATACCACAGTCTTTGACCACATCAAAATACAAAGAGGCATTTTCTAAAATATTCTTGAGGAATAGTAGCCATTAATATGAATGTTAGTAGCAGAATTAGTAATTATGTTCGTTAGGAAGAACATGCAAAAATTAGTAACTGAGTCTCCATTACAAGTTGTTTGAAGAAATACTATCCTTTAAAGCGCTATACTGAGTGCACCTTTCTCATAACAAAGATTTCATTTACTGCATTGTATTGTCTGAAACCATCATAATTTGTCAAAAGGCTGTATGACAGAAAAACAATTGCAGATTCACTTAGATTGTTTATTAGCTTAAAAATTGTCTCCGTGTCATGTTTTTATTTTTAACCTGAGTTTTTTGTATTAATGAAATAAGAATGGAAATTACTTCCTGAATACTCTGACAATCTATTACTTTCTCCTTTCCCTTTTTCTAGTGATAGCTAATCAAAACATATCTAACCATAAATTGCTCCAGAAAACAGTATATAAAGCAGTTTGATAAAGTAAACTGCAGAAGAGAGATACATATTTGAATAAACTGTTTAGATTATATTCTTGATGCAAACACGCAAGTGGTTACCAAAATAAATGAGGCTTAGATGTTATCACTTTGTTTGTTACAGATATATTTAAACTACATTCAGATATATTTTCCTTTTTAATTTGCAGTTTATTATCTACATCCTACAATCTTCTCTCCACCCTCATCATTAGAGTAAAAAATACATTACGGGTCATAAGATATGTTTTATTCTGTATATGGGAGCCAAATAAGATGTCACATTCCTATTTTTTTTTTTTTTTTTAGTGCTTTCCTCACATTCTAATGAATATTAACCTTAGCTCATCTTTACATTCAGACAGACTATAGTGTGGCCAAGCTTACAGACTTAGTTTGACTTCATTTGATTTATCTGCCAGTTCCAGAGAGGTGAACCTCATTTTCACTTGTCTAAACATGTTGGAAATACTGAATTACTACTTCAAGTTGGGCTTATAAAGGCCAGTTCTACAAAAAAAAACCCTCCTGCATTGTGTGGGGGGACAGTCCCAAAAAATTACCTCATTAGAGCACATCAGTGTGTTTAATTATATTCTCCCAGATCGCCCCAACCACAGCAGCGTTCCCTGCTATGTGCAGAAATGGAGCCGTCTCGTGAAAGGGTGGCAGTGGAAAAACCAAGAGCACTCAGTCACCTGCACAGAGCCAGCTTTTCTCGTCCCCTAAACGCCTCAGTCCACCCCGATCTCCCACACAGAAACACTTTCCTCACTCGACCCGCACACGGGGATTGTTTCAGGACTGTATGACTTGTTTTGAATTGATGGCTTCACACCTCAGAAGTCCCTTAAAGTACTCGCTCCCCGATGAAGTAGTAGAGAAAATAACATGTTTGAGAATCTCAGTTGTAGTGGGTACTCATCAGTTTCCTAAAGTATCGGAATTGGTATCTATCCAGCCGTAAGCAAAGAGAGACAATTTAGCAAGATTTTGAAATCCTTTCCTCTCCTGATTATGTTAGAGTTAGCCTGGGTTTCAGCCATCTGCTGCACAGGATCTAAATGAAATTCTGAATTTTACCTTCAGTAGTAGTCTTTTTGCCTGGTAGATTTTCTGACACGGCAATTATTCTATTTTAGGATAATGCCTTCTTTCATTAAGCAACATAATATTCATATCTATTGAGAAGTAAGATGTCTGAACTGGAAATTTTCCTTTTCTTAAGTGCATGTGTATCAGAAGCAAAGAGAAATCATGGTATACTTATAAATTAGTTTTATTTTAATGAAGTATAAATAGTTCTTATTTAAGAATATCCAGATAACTAGATACCATATTGTGTTTTCCAGTGATCATAAAGAACCTGAAAAGATAAATTTTAAAGGGGGAATATACTGTATGCAATATTTTTTATTAAAATAAATAGGCATACTCATGTGCACAGTAAATGAACGTTTGCGCCCACATGAGAAGAGAATCACTCAGCTGGGATGACTTTTACATCACGTGTGGTATGTCTCATAGTTTCAGAGCTGTTCTCTTTCTACTGTACCCATAGCAAAATAGGTCTAATGTGCTTTCACTGAAAGTACACAGGAAGAGGGGGGCGTATCATAAGGACTGTAGATCCCAAGTGTCAGTGATAACTCCTCTATGCTCAGTAAAATGCAGGTCATAAAATCTTCTGTCTGCATCTTTTCCCCTGGAATCCTCTTGGAGAAATCCAAGATCTTCCCCAATGCCCTGGTGACAGGTTGTAGTTTTGTTAACATTGAGAAAGACAGACAAGTTTCTTAGTAGTGCCAGTCACAAATATACAAGCTGTTAAGAAAATTGAGAATCAATAGTATGCCCAGAACCAGGGCATACACTTGCTAAGAAATGCAGCACCTTCTATTTTGGGGCTATCTTTCTGATCTTTCCTCAAATGGTACAAAAGGTCCTTCATTATGTATCCTTGTTTTTTTCATATATATGTGTGTGTGTATGTATATATATACACACATATGTGTGTTATTTAAACATTTCAATATTTATTATTTAAACATCACTGAGGAACATGTTCTTCACTCTGAGATACAGGGTAGAATGGCCTTGAGGGTATGACAGTTTCCTACTGATATACAAATAAAATGGAAAACTGAATCCTCCATAGAGAAGCAGTTACAAATGTGTGAGGTGATACTTATGATATATTCTTTGTTTATTACATAAAATACAGCATAAGGAAAACTGATTTCTAAAAGCTGACTGCCTACAGTTTTGTTTTATAACCAGTAGACATTACGTAATAGTGATATATTGACATTTCCTTGTCAGTGTAACTCATTTCATTTGTTTGTAGGAGTTAGAAGCAAAACAATTGTAAAAGAGCTGCGTCACGATTGATGCCTTTACCTTTTAGGAACTGAGTCAAGAGTGATGAAATTGTCAGTATCCAGAACTGCACTTCTACATATTTGTAAGTGTGATACTGAGTAGAAGCCTTAGTATTCCTCATCATGACCTTAAGTTGTACTTTGCATTACTGATAATATCAACTGTTATTGTTTCTTTTTCCCTCCTGTATGTATGATTTCTTCTAAGGGATGTGGAAGGAAAAACATGTTGTAGAAGAGTGACGTGAAGGATAAAAATTTTTCTGCTATGAGTTACTCTCAAATGACCTCTCTCTCTCTAGTCTTTGTCAGATAAACGCCTACTCTGAGGTGAAACAAGAACTTCTGTCTTCAGCTAAGAATCTCTAAGATGAGCAATGGCTAAATGTCACTGTTGCAGTTTGTCTGCTTTGACCATGTGGTAGGTCAATTGAAAGGTCTCAAGTTAACTTGACCAATTTTTTGTATTCAGAAGAGAAAAAGTCCTAAGGAGAGAATCCTGACTCTACAGTGACATTCACATTTCTGATTTTGACCTCAACTGTGGTAACCCAACTTTTTAACTTGCTAGGCACCCACACATCCCATTTACACCTGCTGAAGTCTCATAAGTCTGAAAGCTCTGAAAATCTAGTTTCATCAAAGGTCTGGAAGTAGAAAAAAATTATTTGATTTTAATACCTAGTTTCAAAAAGTCTTTGTTCAATAATCCAAACATGCTTGCACCTCAGGCAGCCGTTCTTGAACTAGTCTCAAACAAGCTGATGTACGCATCAATAAAAATTAAACCTGATTCCTGTAAAGTGGCTTAATCAGCTGGCACAGTAACTTATTTTGTTCCTGTTTTCTTCACTTCCAAAAGTGTTTTATGTGCGAGAATAACATTGAATGATGGAAGTTCAGGGAAATCTTGTTCTTCAGTGAGGTGCTAAATAAGAATTATCTGTAGCACTCCTGAATTGTGGTCTTTTAGAAAAGTTGAGCCTCCGATAATTTTATCTAGAATCATATCACTGTGAAATGCTCCTGTTCTTGAACTTGAATTGTGGTCTTTTAGAAAAGTTGAGCCTCAGATAATTTTATCTAGAATCACATCACTGTGAAATGCTCCTGTTCTTGAACGCTTCACAAGGCATCCCCCTGACAGCTATTGGAAAGCACTTGCCAGACTAGGTGGGTGTTGTCTTGGTCTGACAGGAGCCGTGTTCTCGTGACTGCAGGGCGACTCAAGCAAAGGCTCAGACACCTGGCCCCAGCATGCTGTTGGGGATCTTTCCCCTGCTAGGCCCTGAGAGAGCTAGTGAAGTTCATACTGGGAGACCAACAATGTAAAATTGAACTAGGACTCCTGGTACGTGGAAAGGAGAACTACAGGACTGACCATGGCTGGGGTGCAGCTGCTGGCTAAATACAGTTAAACTGCAAGCTGCCTAAGGGTCAGGCCTTTCAGACGTACGCGTATCACGGCTGCGCTGACACCGCTATTTCTATATTCGCTAGTATGGGTAGCCCCTCACTGCAGAGCCTTCCAGAGCTAGCATATATGAAAAGGTGAGAAAAAGGCTGTGTTATAAATATTGCCCTTCCCTGGAGATTGGTGGCCTTACTCAGAAGGGCACATTGTTGCTTCTGCCTACTCAAGGTAACAGCACCTTCCTGCCCGAGGAGACTCTCGGGAGTGGTGTCTGTTTTCCGTAGACCAGCCAAAAGTGTGTCAATTGCTCTTCCAGCTGGAAGGGGCGAAGGCTGCATCTTCCAGGAACCTGCATCTCCACTGGGTATTGCTTACTTTTCTCTCTGAAGGTGAAGCATCAGCCTTTGGAAAATAACTCAAGTTAAGGATTCAACCAAGAAGGAAAAAATCCTTGGTTCCACATCCTGTTGTCAGAACTGTTTAGTTTCTAATGTTTCATGTAACATAAAATTTATTTAACCCATCTGTAAGTTACTTCTAAGGTTTAGGCATCTTTGTGGCCGGGATGAATGAAGGCTTCAGGATTGAATTCTAAAATTCAGTTAGGCACAAAGTGCATGGCTTTAAGAATCTGAACTCTTTGACAATCTTACCCCTTCGTTTTTTCATTAGTTACAAGTGGGCTTTTTTCCCTCTCTGTGGTCTTTACCCGTTACTTATCACAAAATTGTTCTCCCCAAAGTCCCTCTCTCTGCAAGATCCAAAAACATAAATTGTTCCTCTTAAAGTTTTTGAAGGTATTTTTCCCAATGCTGACATATTTTAATAGTTATATTCAATAATCAAGATTCTATTTCTGATCTCTCTTAATATTTTCTTATTTCTATGTGTAAGAGCTTTTTGCTCAAACTAAGGAATGCAAAGCCAAATCTCCAATTCTTCCCATTTCTATTAAAAAACCTTTTGGGGAAACAGTCACTGCACACATTCTGTATGCAAAACAAAGATGAATAAGATCGTATGAGAGAGGCCCATCTAACTGCCTGTTGGATTAAAATAAATTCATATAATACAACTGAAATAAATCTATTTTTTCCATACAGTCGATACTTAACAGCAGTATTACACGTGAAGTTTGTCCTGAAGGAACTAGCTGGAAGGTCTGTTCTTATAAGTAGGAATTATTCTGATGAGAGAAACCAAATGAAGCCAGATGATATTTTATCTATCTTTTTGACATCTGCCTTTTAAACACCACTTTTCCACTGTTGGAGGAGAAAGGTACACATCTGTTTCAACAGCTGATGCTCTTGCTACTCCCCAGTAAAAGGCTGTGTCTATCCCCACAAACATGTGGGCCTGTGTAGGCTGGGAAGACTGTGGGTGCTGTAGTGAATGAGAGCATCCTTATTAAACAAAATTTCTAACTCTGAGGCTGGGGTAAACAATTAAGTTCAGGTGAGATATTTTCAGTTGAAAAATGAGCAGGTTACCATTTTTTCCCTCCAAGGAGTTAGATTGGGGGAAAATAAAAATTGAAAAAAAAAATAAAAAAATCATAAAGCCGAGTTACATACATATTTTGTCAGGCAAGTACACCACCTGCCTCTGTTCACAAATTATCTATGAACTGTTTTTTGAATTTTTGTCAATGTACTTGTTATTTGTCCAGTGAGTTTTAAATAGATTTAATGTAACTGTTGCCAGCGGCTGCTTGCTATTGTGAGTCACTGCTGGGGTTGGTATGTGTAGACCCTTGTTCTAGAGGGAAGAGGGTAACCCAACGGGTGCTCCTGGAGCCAAACATTCAAGTTAATTTCCTAACTTGTACCTATGTCCGCAGCTGTGGCTATTTGGTAGGGAGACTTTGTCACCTGAATCACCTGCTATGCTTTTATTGTTACCTGTTTTGTTTAATTTTTATTTGTTTGTTTTCTATTGATCCTTTTTTCTGCCTGTTGCTTCTTCCTCATGTATAAAAGCATCAGATCTGTTTCTTCTGGCACTACCTGTTTAGTTCTGCTTATGTGTTTCTCACCTTGCTCTCTGGAAAGGACTGAAGGAAAATGAGGATAAAATGTATATCACAGCTGACAACCCCTCAAAATTGTCTTTTTGTCTCTGTTGACAATGATCTTTTAGTCTGGAGACATTTTAGGATAGAGACATCCTTTATCTTGAGTTTTTGAGAACTCAGTGCATTTAATAAAGAGTAATAATAATTACTGCTAACAAAGATCATTGACATAAATGTTCTCAGAAAATGTTAACAATAGGAGTCACAATTATCAGATAAATCAATTTGTGGAATTTATTTGTAATAACATGCATTGCTGAATTATTTCCTGCTGTCTGTCTGTCTCTTTGGCAAGGTCCAGCCTAGCAATGGCTGCAGTGCTGGGCAGGTTATTGTCTGTTAAAGACTGAAACTGAAACTAATTGCTTGGAGCTCTCTGAAGGTACAAGTTCATGCCTCATGTAATTCATTGCTATAATGTTCTGTGGATAAGTTGATAACCAGTACATCCCTCGCCTTATTAATTGTAGACAGTGTTTTCAGTATTTTCTTAGTTCTTTCTCTTGCTCCCTCTTCTTTTTGCCTCCATTATCCTTACCTTATTTTTGCACCTAACTGGATATTGTTCTTTCCCCAGAATTGAAGGGGGGAAAAAAAAAACACCCCGCAGGATAATATTTGTATTTCTGTAGGGAAGAAAGAGGAAATTTCCACTGTAATTCCATAGAATATGACAATTTTCTTATGTTTTCAGGTTTATGGTGGTCATTTTTCTTATTAGTCATGAGGAAGGAAGCCTTTCTATGGCAACTAATGCTTTCTAAAATGGTTTTCATGTGCATATTGTAATCTTGAATAGATATTTCCTGTTGAAGCACATTTATAATTGCATAATATTCCTGGACCTTTTTCTTCTTAAATATGCTATAAACCAGATGTGACTGGAGTTGAGTAGGTAGGCAGGTATTTAATAAGGGATCCTGGTATTAGGAAATGCGATTTCTGTGATCTTTGGCACCTGGAGTTCATAAAATACTTCAACAGATTCATTTCAAAAAGATCTTTTTAAGCAGCTCTATTTAACACTCATTCTACTTTAAAATTTGATAAATCTATGAGCTTAGTATTTGCATTATGATAGTGGGTTTTTTAACAGTATCTCTTCAGTACATATGAAATACACAGTGCCATGGATAATTGGTTGTAGAAATCATTATCTAAAACACTCTTAATGGAACAAATATGAGTGAGAGTACGCCCACAGCAGGCTTTTACAGAGCTGGCCTTTATAGCAAGCTATTAGTACCACCTACCTTCTGCTCAGCCTCTAGAAGTCAGAAAGACACACTAGGCGTTTCTGATTCAGCGATGCAATTTCAGCTGCAATTGCTGAGCTCACCACGGCTCCACAGGGTGGTCTCATTTCATCCCCGTGCCCCGATCACCCTCCTCCTTCTGAGGGTGGCATGCATCTGCTTTTCATCAAGAGCTTATTTGATTCGATTCATTTGCCTAGAAGTAAACTATTAGCTTTTTTCTTCCATGCTCAGACACTTTATTGTGGTGTCAGACATACGCCAACAGCTGATGCAGGGGAAGCAGTGACAGCATTCGGTCAGGGATGGAGAGAGAGAGAAGGGCAGAAGAGATGAATAAAGTGAAGCGAACCTTGCTGTTCTGGCTGTGAAAAGACACTAGATCAGCTCAGCTGTAGTGCCTAACCGCACCCTGAGAGAGCGGCTCTGCGTCCTGCCGTGCCGATACACTGCTGATACAACTGTACTGAAGGAAATACATAAAGCTAACATATCACTCAAATACTACATCGTATAAGGCAGAGATACTGTGAAACAGACTGACTTAATTTTCACCACATCTACTATGGTTGCAGTCTCAATATTACCTTGAGTGCTGGGTTCAGTTTTGGGCACCACAGTACAGGAAAGACATTGAGATGCTGGAGAGGGTCCAAAGAAGAGCAATGGAGCTGGTGAAGGGTCTGGAGAGCAAGTCCTGTGAGGGACGGCTGAGGGAGCTGGGGTTGTTCAGCCTGGAGAAAAGGAGGCTGAGGGGGAGACCTTATCGCTCTCTACAACT
>KL271516.1:0-11803 GCA_000699545.1 Podiceps cristatus | reverse complement strand
AGGAAATGGCCGCAGGTTATAGCAGGAGAGGTTTCGATTGGGTATTAGGAACCATTTCTTCAGCAAAAGGGTTTGCAGGCACTGGAACAGGCTGCCCAGGGAGGTGGTCCAATCACCGTCCCTGGAGGTATTTAAAAGGCGGGTAGATGAGGAGCTTAGGGACATGGTTTAGTAGAGGTCATGCAGGGTTGGACTTGATGATCTTAAAGGTCCTTTCCAACCAAGGGATTCTGTGATTCTTGTAGGTGGCACAGAGGAACTACTTTGGCAGTCTTTGAAATGAGTTACCAAGTAACATATATGCTACTTTGAATAGTGGCTCTGTGATCCGGTTGCCTTGTTTTGCTTCCACCTTGCAAGTGGACACTGCTGTATTTTAGCAAAAGGCTCTAGATTTTGGGATCTCCTAGATTCCTCTGACGGTAGGGATGATGTGCCTTTTCCAAACATGCACATCCTCTCTTTAGGGCTGGTGCCGTTTCAGTTCTTTCACTGTGCCTCTTTCCAACATAGACCTGTCTTTCTACATTTTCAGTTTCCAGTTATCTACAGGGGCATTTCTGGAAGGAAAATCTGTGTGAGAAGATGCTTTTTTTCTTTTTTTTTTTTTTCTAGTATCAGTAATGGTCTTTGTTCTGCAATCATTCTTGGAAAAAAACCAGCCAAAACATATTCAGCAATTACATGAAAAGTAAGAAAATATCACTGTTGTTTTTTACAAGGTTGTGCTCAAATTAAATTTTTCTTACAAGGCGAAGTCCTAACTTTACTATGGCAAAACTTCCATTGCAGTAAGTGGTGAGGATTTTTTTGTTTTAAATTTATTTTTTAACTTCAGCAATTGATTTTATGCTTTTAAAGTCTCCACTTACTGTTTGGACCTAATTCCCCTCTCACTGCTGAAAGACAAGAATTTTAGGAGGATTGCTTCTGAATTACAGTGAGGCAGCTGAGAAGAGAATCTAAGAGAAATCACTCAGCAAAATTTACTATTCGTGGCAAAACAGTCTTTTTTAGTAAGACATATTCTTCTGAAGTGTCTGTTATATCTGTGTCTTTGGGAGAAAGCTTGGGCTAGAAAATTGACAGATTGTATAAGATAGCTGCATAGTTTCTGAAGTGCCAAACTACATCTTACCCTTTTTTTAAACTTTCAGGAGAAGTTTTGACAAGTGATTAAGCTGATGCAGACTTCAGAACACTATAAGCCTTGGACATAAAATAACTAAAACAGAAGGTTTGAAAAGAATGATAAATTTCAATGTTTTTTCACTTCCTAACTTTAAGTAGATGTGTCACAAAATACTTAAATCCAAACAGCTTTTCTCAGTGATGTTTGGAGTGGTTCGGGAAAAAATGGACCAGTTACAACTCTGTATCTTGAACATCAAAATAAATCTCAAAGTCTTTTCTTTCTGCAGTTGTGCTGGTTTAATGTTAACTTTTTTCATGGGATTCTGTGTGGCTTGGATTTCTGCTATCCTGATTGATAAGATATCAGGATCAGCACACATCTTTGCACAGATTTTGGTGGCTGCAACATATTGCAGATACATTAATAATGGAAAAAACAAATGAGAGACTTTCTGTATTTCCTTCCCAAATGACCCAGAAAATACCAGAACTATCGAGAAATTTTTTTCTATTATACTCTTCTGTTCTGGTCCTAGACCAAAATTCAGATTCATTTCTGAACCTCTGAATGCTTGTTTAAAATGTCAGGGTCTGTTAATCCACAGCCATTTTACCAGCCCTGGCAGGAGGGGTGGCCTCTCTGTTCTCAGTGGTTTCTTTCTTTTGTCATCTCCCACCTTCGAGGCAAAGCGGTGAGGTGTGGACTGGAGGAGTGAATGACAAGCTGGGCAGAAAACTAGCTAGATTGTTGGGCTTGAAGCCACAGAGCCCAACTAAATAGCTGTTTATCAAGGAGGTACCAGTCATTGCTAATGACCTGCATGATGGGACAGACTGCCTTCTTAGCAAGCCTGTGGCTAATATCAAATTTGGGGAAGCACTCGATATGCTAAAAAGCAGAGGGACCATGACAAGTGAGCTGCCAATGTGGTCGGGGGCGGGAGCACGGGAGGTATGAGGAGAGCCTGAGATCTGGGTTTGGTCAGCCTGTGGAGGAGAAGACTCTAGGAAGGTCTCATTTCTCTCTCCATGTAACTAATGTGGGAAGTACGCAGAGATGACAGTCAGAGGGAGATGCACAGGGATAGAATGAACACAAGTGGTGATATAGGAAACTACAGCTTGATGTAAGATTTCTTTAAGTTTGGGTTTTGTTGTTGTTGGGGGTTTTGTTTGTTTGTTGTTTTTTGGTTTTTGTTTGTTTTGGTTTTTTTTTAACCTGAGGGGTGGTTAACACTGGAACAGGTTGTCTCAGGAGGTTATGGGTTCTCTATCCGTGGAGATCTTAAAAATGCTATTGGACACAGCCCTGAACAACCTTCTTTAGATGATCCTGCATAGAGCAGGGGATCAGAGTAGTAACTTCTGGAGGTCCCTTCCAGACTGCAGGTTTCTGTGATTCTTAAAGGGGCATTACGAATACTTGTGGGGTACTGCTCTTTGTCTGCAAATCTGTCAGCTGTAGCTGGTTCCAGAGTAATTTTAAATCCACTTCTACTAATGATGATGGTATCACAGCAGAGACCTGTGATTATTTAATATCAGTATCTGTCTGGGAATCCAGAACCTCTTTTTTTGGATGCAGGCTACACCACTGGCCAAGTCTTTTCATTAGCTCTGGACTAGAATAATGCGAAATGAAGTTGTTCCTTTGAAAGTGCAAGTTGGTAGACACAACTCACTCGGTGTGCCTTGCACCTGAAATCAGCGTTCCACAATCTGCAGTACCTGTTGGCCAGGAGTTTCTCAATGGAGCCCATCTGTCATGATCTACAAGGCTTGAAGTGGCCTGGGTTTTACACCTCCTGGAAGTATTGCTCCTCCTGTGTCCCACACGGTCATATTACTGGCTAGATTTGAACATCTGAACTGGATTTTACTCAGTAAAAAAGAGAGATGGATCAACAAAGAACAGAAAAGGCAGGCATCTATGTTTGGGCTTTTTTTTTAATCTGCATAAATGTAAAGGAACAGCTCTGTGAGAGAAGGAAGTATTATCATTAACATTTCATTAGAGGAGAGACAAGGGCATGCTGTCTGAGTGGTTGGTGGTCATTCAGGAGGATGGCGACAGAGCAAGTACTAAGTGCTTTCATCTGTTTTGTAAATTAGAAAGTTTTTATAAATACAGTAAGTGATAACTAGGAAGAGGAAAAGTCATAACCAACTTAAAACTTTAACAATATCGAAGGAAAATAATCACCATTCTTTTTGGCTTTCTCTGATTTTCATGTGAAAGATTTAATAGCAGTACGTTTCACAGCAGGATAGCTGGAAATAGCTTTACAGCCAAGAGAACACTTGTGAGCAATGAAGCCAAAAGATTTTACCACCACACTCTCTAGCGGTTTATTATGTTCAGTTGCTTGCTTGAAGGTGATTATGGGATAAACTGGGGTAGGCTATGATGCATGCAGGCAATTTTGTTTCATCTAATGTCAGCAGTAGTTGCAACAAACCTTAAAAACAATCATACTAAAAAGTATATTTAGCTTTCTACTCACTAAGTTGTGTACTTATAATTTCGTTTTCATAAGAATTGAAGTCTTGAGGAAGAGAAGGAATGTTAGCCTGAGGTTTTGCTTGCTTGATCTCAGAAAATTAGAGAAAAACTTATTTCTTTCAAAATAAACAGTCTTAGATACATATACTACACAGAGTACTATTACTTATGTGCTCCTCTGAAGGAAGGGTTAGTTTTCATTTCCTACTATGAGTTAGATATTTTCAAATCACCATTGTTAACTAAAAGCATATGATGAGGACAGGCTGAGATAGTTGGGGTTGTTCAGCCTGGAGAAGAGAAGGCTGCGGGGAGACCTGATTGTGGCCTTCCAGTACTTAAAGGGGGCCTATAGGAAAGAGGGGGAAAACCTTTTCAGTAGGGACAGCGATGACAGGACAAGGGGGAATGGTTTTAAACTGAAACAGGGGAGATATAGGCTAGATATAAGAAAGAAATTCTTTACAATGTGAGTGATGAAGTGCTGGCACAGGTTGCCCAGAGAAGTGGTAGAAGCCCCATCCCTGGATACATTCCAGGCCAGGCTGGATGTGGCTCTGGGCAGCCTGATCTGGTTGCAGATGTCCCTGCTTATTGCAGGGGGGTTGTCCTAGATGGCCTTTAGAGGTCCCTTTAGAGGTCCCTTCCAGCCCAGATTATTCTATGATTATGTGAGGAAAAACTGAGCTGTCTCTAAGCCAGAGGTTCCTCTGCAGTTCAGTTTGAGGCTTGTATAAATTAGCATAATAACAAGTATCACAGTCTTTAAATCTCAGTAGACCTGGCCCTGTAGTCTTCATTACATTTGAGCATGGTTGTGTGCTTCGAAAAAGACAAACTGTGTTTGCAATGCAAAAAAAGTATGTGTTTACCACTTACATCATCATCCCAGCTGTAGGGTGTTGAATCAAATTCCTCCGAACTGATTTGCATCCATGGATTTCATGCTGGATTTCCAAACCCTTATTTGTAAATAAAGTCAGGTCTCAGAACTTGATGTCTGGCATATTTTTATATTCTTTCCACTTCAAAATTCACATTCTCACAGCTATTCTGATCATTGTTTTTGTCGTTTTTATGCTCCAAGCCTATTCAGTAAATTGTTGGAATATACTCACAGCTTTTTTATTTCCCTCCGGTGTTGATATTACCATGCAAACTTTTTGGTTTGGTGCCAACTTCAGTTATCATTGGTTATCACTTGGTTTCCCATTGCTACAAAAATTTAATTGTTGTTTATATTAAACTCACACCAGAAGAATAATAGGTGGAAATTTCACCTAATTTCTCTTAAGAAATAATTTTAAAGTTCTGAAGTTGATTTAAACTTCCAGAAGCTAGCTAGATTAAATGCTACAATTTCATGTATCTTCCACTTCCATTTTCTTTTCCTGCAGTAGAAGAAAGCAGCCAGAAACTGATCCTATTCAAGAAAAGGACCTATCAACATGAGTCATTCTGCCTGGGGAAAAAAGTTTGGCATAATACAATATGGATCTGGTGGTACTAAACATTGCTAAAAGTAGATCAGTTTCTCAAAAAGTGAGGTGTGCCTCAGTATCAGTGCATACTATGTTGACCTCATTTGCTCAACACTTGCAAAGCTGAATGTACAATTTCAGAAACTTCCAGCCATGATTTAGCAAGGGGCTCCAGCTATGAAATATTTATAGCATTTCCACAGGGTCTTACTTTTTAGAGATGTTTACTGTTTTAAAACAAAAAATAAAAAATCCATTTCACTTTGAGAATTCTGAAGAAGACAATGAAAATTCCTCCAGATGGTAAAATCTGTTTTCATAGCTCTGTTCCTCTAAATCAAGCAGCTGTTTGAGAAGTAACAGATATGCAGCATTCACCAGATTAACCTTCCTCTCTTCAGGAGAGATTCAGGTGAACTGTGTGTGACTTGAGAGACTTTTTAGTGCTGTGAACAACAATTAAAAAATGTCTACATATACACAACAAATCATAAATGACAACCACTTAGGAGGAATAAATATCATAGTGACTCAGACTGCAGAAATTTGTTTAGGTTTCTGAAATGATTCTTCAGTTCTTCTTCCATCTATATATTTATTGTTAATATACATAATTGGAACCTCCACGGCATAGCTGTACTTGGCTGGATATGTTACTCAGTGTTGACTGAGTAAGCATCCACAAAAGTCCAGTGTCCATTTCCTAAAAGATTTTAGCACTAAAAGTGATTGTTGAAATCTCATTGTTGAAGGAAAATTCTGAATAAATTGAAGGATGAGAGGGATTTCTTGCTGATCAGACTTACACCTTTTTTTTTTTTCGACATGTGAATACCAAGACATACAAAAGGGCTTTTGATCTCTAAAGGAAGTTTTATTAAAACAGATGATCTGAAACTGCTGCTTGTGTTAGATTGAAAATAAAAGTTTGAAATTAGTTTCTTTCTTATAATTTGGTTTGTTTTTTTTTTTTTTTTGGCAGCATTTTTTTTTATTTATTTATTTTGGGAAGCTTGTTCATCTGTTTGTTTTGTGGATGTTTTTTCCAGATGAGGTTTCACAGCTTGGATGAGATGATCATATTGCTTGCTGACATTAACTGAGATTGTTTCACCCTCTGGTCTCACCTCCAATCCTAGACAGATTCTAATTATTATCTGATCCCTATGTGGACTGGTACAACAGAAAATTATGCTTTTCTGTTTTGTTGGGATTCTTTGATTGTGTTGGTTGGTTGTTTTTTTTGATTTGTTGGGTTTTTTTTACCTTGGATAGGTAAATTTTCCATCAGTTTAATAAGCTAGGGGACAAGAATACAATCTGAACTTGCATAAGAAAAGTGCATAATGGTTCTGTGTTTGTAATGATCCATAATTGACTGCCTTTCTCGCTTATTAAAGTTTTAACAGACTGAAATTTTCTTATGATATGTTAACCCAAAAGGGAAAAAGAAAAACAACAACAAACCCATAAACCTATAAAATATTTTAGAGCATTTTATTTATATTCAGAAGTGATGAAAGAAACCATAAACTGTGTACCTGAGTTATATGGCACCTAATGAGACTTGTAATTCTGGTCCTTCATGTAACTCTTTTTCTGACATCATGGATTGCCTGATGTATTCTAATTTGGGCTTTGAGAGAGACATGAGGACATTAAGGATAGCGTAGTACAGATTTTATCCTGCAGTAGTAAAGGAGTCAATAATTCATCCAAACTACAAACCCCCATGTCCGATAACTGCAGCTCTGGAGAATGGGAATAGTGTAAAGCAACGTATTTGTCTCTAAAAGCAAAATGTTTTAGCCCACGTGAACCAACATTCAATAATGGTTAAGCAGGATTCTGAATAGTAAATGTGAACTGTATATACAGACCTGGAAAGTGTATTTAAGGTGAAGATTCCTTAGTGAAAAAGGCTGTAAAAATGATGCAAAGTTGGACAGTGATTTATTAACAGAACAAAGTCTTTTCTTTTAGAATATGGACTAGTGTACTGAGTAAGGGGGGGGTGTGTTTATATATATGATAGAGAATAACAGTACACCAACGAGGGAGTAATAAATGTGTCTTGCCGGTTTATTTGGTCACATTGCTCATAAATTCACTGAATAGAACACAAAAGGCTCCTACTGAGTTTACAGAGGAAGTCCACTGTATTGAACTGTTTCCTCTGAACCTTTCCGTCAGAGGCAATAGCGGACCTTACCTTTCTGATTGACCTGGCAATAAAAAATGGTCACACACTCATGCTGTGAGGAAGAACCAACTTTTCTTAGAAGAGAAAGATTCTTCTTAAAAGGGCACCAGGGAGGCTGCCACTTGAGGACTCTCTCCAGCATAAAGTTGCTTTAAGCTCTGGAGGTCGTTAGCACTGGCTCATCTGGAATACCTAAACAGAGCAAGAAGCATCACATCTGTGCAATGATTTTTAGTCAGGCCAGCAAGTGTTACAGCCATCTTGAGCAGCTGCCTGTTCTGAAACTGGGAGGAAATGAGATTGAAGTCTCAGGAATGGCAAATCCTGATGTGAGTAGCAACTTTTGGGGTGATTTAAGACCTCACAAAAAGGGTGAATGCTAAGAAAATCAAGCAGCTGTATTCCAAGCTAGAATATCTAACACTTCCTAGCTCTTTTTAGTGTGAATACCTAGGCAACTTTGGCTATTATGCAGAGTGATCTCAGTAACAATTTTCTGAGGCACCAAAGGTATCAATGTGTTGCAGAAAAACAACTACTCCTGCTTCCTGAGGATCTCAATAGGGGCATCTGTTTGGCAACGTGTTAAGTGTGCCACAGAGTATCTCCAGGCAGTAGACTTGCAGCTGCTTTGTTATGTTAGGAAATTTTAATTATTTTTGCTGAGAGTTTTACAAGGATGTTTTTATTTGGCTTGTCTCTTATATCGTGCATTTTGAATTCAAAACCCTTGCCTCTTCACACAGAGGGACATAGTGCAAATGCTTGCACTCCGCAGAAGAAGCAGGGATTCTGATGAGGTGCGGTGGTAAAAGGTAGATGCTCTGTCTTGAATAGACTTAGTGCTTTTTAATCATAAATATATTAAAATATTAATGGAGTAGTATGGGGGTCTCCAAGATACTCAGAATTTAGCCCCAAAACAGGCTTCTTGTGCAAACGTGTCTCACAATAAATCTGAACCCGGAAATGCCTTTAAGTACTACTTCGAAAAGAAACCGTGTAAAAAATGTTCAAAAATTAAAGAATATTTTTATATTTGTTATTCCTTCCACTTACCTCTAGTTAAGCCAGAGATCCAGACTGTTGTTCTCTGAGACATTAAAAAAAAAAAAAAAAAAAAAAAATCAGGTGTGTAATAGAAAGAGGTACATATACTCATGACTCAAGAAAGTTATTCCTTTATGCCCTTCTGTGCCTGTAGGCTGGTAATTTCTTCTGGCAGCCAAAACCCTCAGTGCCCCTGACATGCTGTTCTTGGTTGCTGGACCTGTCTTATTTCTAGGCAAACAAAGGGCAGGACATGTCCACTCAGGGAACAGTAACTAATAAAAACTCTTCTTTGAATAATACAGTTTTGCATTTCATAGGGGAGCAATCTCTTCTGCCAACCTCCTCCGTTTTTCAAAAATCTCTATCCATTATGCACCTGGGCTAGCATTTAAATCTACACTCCTGGACTCAGATCATCCTGTTGATTCTCACACTTACACATAATTTTCTTCAAGAATAGGATTAGCTGCGTTTTCACGTCTTTGAAAAACTCAGTACCACGGACAAGCGGATGTAGTACACATTACCAGATGTAACATGCTCTTTTGATAGCAGTAGCAAAAACTTTGTGCCTCTTCTTAACTCTTCATACTTCACTGATAACAGCACCTGAATATACATTCTTTGCCACAGTCGTCATCACTGTGTCTGCGCACCATGTAGAAATCAGCCTCGTTACTGGAGAGAAGCTGTTAGGAGGTAGCAGCTGTGGCCTATATGTTACCTCCACATTTTGACACGGATGTGGTAGTTTACTTAAAGTTCCTCTTCAGTTAAAGACTTCTGGATGAAACCATTCCTTTGCTCCTACCCACACCTTTCCTTTCGCTTTACACCAGTCCTCCCAAAGCATCAGCCAGCAGCAGGGCTGCCCTGAAATTTTCAGGGTTTTTACTTGTAACCTTAGCTGTGTAAGCAGGCACCCTGCAGTTTCCAGCACATGACAGCAGTGGCTTTTGAGGCAGTTCCAGAGCATGGAAATGCTTTTTATTGACTTCTTGGGATTGTGGATTGAGAAAGTTTTGCACGGAGCCTTACAGAGGCTCCAAACCAGCACATCGCCAACTACTTTCTTAAGGCTACAGACAAACCTCAGGACATGCAGAAAAATTCCAGACTGCCTGTTTAGCTGTTTGCTGTGCATTATGTTTGGGTGCAACGCTTGATAACCATTTACAGAGGGCAGATAAATTACAAAGCTCTTTGTCTGGAACATTTATTTCTTGACAGGGGCAGTACAAGCTGAAAAGGAAAACCAAACCACTTATTTTTACATTTGCGCCATAGCTTCCAAGCACAATTATGAAACACTAATAGCAGTTTGAAAGCAATTTGACTGGTACTGGAGAGAAAAAAAGCAAGCCTGTGATACTCAGCAAACTGACAGCAGAGGGCACCAGTGTCCTGCATTGGAGGAAAAAAAAAGACCTTTGTTCCCATGTAAGTTGCACAATAAATCCTTGTTTGCTCTTACCAGCTTAATGCAAGAAAGCCAAAGCAATATGTCAGTTTTCATAGATTCTTAAGGTTGACTGTTTTGGGTATTTCAGATATGTGCTTGTTAGGGAAATGCAGTTTCCACCATCTGATGCCAGAAAGAAACAAGAAAAAATGTCTAAACTGTTTATCAAAATTCATTGCTCGGATATTTGCTAAAGATAATTCTATTGTAAATCCTTGTTGCTTGGGAATTTTTAGCCTTTCCCCTCCCAAGAAAAGTATTTATTCCACATATAAAATATTCTACACTCTATTTATCAGTAATCTAAAAGTTTAAAGAATTAGTAAATTGTGATTTATGTGACAGTTATTCTCATACAAAATAACAAAAACAGAAGAGAAAATATTTGGTTGCTGAAATCTATGCATAAGTTACTGGCATCTCCAAAACCCTAAGCTGACATGGTTGCAAAAGCTAAGATGATCCATGCAGGCTATTCAATGCATCTCTTTGGTATTATTACGCGTTTATGAATAGATAACACCTACCTCCACTATTCCAGCTTGCTGTAGAGATGTGAACCCTTGTGCCCCTGAGACATTCAACTTTTGTCAGGTACAAAGGGTGAGCAGGACAGGCTACACAAACCAAGTATGCATATCAATATTTTTAGAAATATCTTGTAGCATATATTGTATGCTTTTATAATATTAAATACTACTTATAGGTGCATACATATTAGTATATATTTACCAAATAAAATTATTGTATTATGTTTATTTGGATAACAGTTGGAGCAAATTCTTTTCATACAACATTGTTGTGGGCTGCTACTTACACATGTTTAGAGAACACTGAAATCATCAGTTATTGCAAGACCAGTGATAGAAAAAAGGAGTAAGTAAATCCATTGGCTAGTGCCTTGGCCTAATATTATTTTTATTATTACATTTTTGTATTTGTTTATTGGAAATAGCCATGTGAAGATAATGAGCTGAAGGCCAGTCTTCGTTTCTTGGCACTCTCAGGCACCTAGTCTCCAAGGATTTTGAAGCTGGCATGCTCTAAATTTGTAATAAAATACCCTTTCAATTGGTAAGCATAGAAAATATTACTTTTATAAATATTTGATGAACTGAGATGTTTTATCTATTCATTAGACTCCAGAGTAATATATGTTCATTAGCAGAAGATGAATAACAGCATTTAATATTCTTTGTTTACAACAGAAGGTCACATGGACGAATATATTAATATGTAAGTCGTGACCTTCACACTTTGTCAGTTTTAACAGCAATGGGGTTGTTTCCCTTTATATTGTCAGATCTGCATTTGATTTCCATCTTTAATTAAAGCAATTAAATTTACCCTTTATGACAGGTAAAATGCACTATAATTGACAAGACTGGTTTGGTTACTTACAGTTTTTAGTCCAAAAAAAAAAAAAAAAAAAAAAAGTTAAATATCCTTTTTAAAAAGAGAAATTTTTATTCACATGCCACAGAATAAAATTGTAAAATCCTGGTGGGTATATGAGTTACTAATAACAGAAATAATCAGAAATAACATCAGATTGGTTTTCTTTTTCCCTCCACAAAAAAAACCAGCCATAGAAAAAGAAGGGTACAGTAGCTCTCTTGCACTGCTTATCTCAGGAGTCATGGACACACTCCAAGTTCACAAAGCTGTTAGCACAACTCTGTTTAAAATTGTATGACTGGTAAGTGTATTACACTTATAGCTTTTAGGCATGGTTTCACAGAACAGACAGTAGGGAGGAACAAAGAAACAGTAGGCCAAAAAGAAATGGTGCTTAGAGCTCATCAAAAGCCGTTTTGTCAGATTGGTTTTTGAATGGAACTGTGATTTCCACAAAATCACAATTTTCTTGATAAATCTATTCTGCAGTTCATCTTGGGAACTGGGGTCCAGTCATTTTACAGCCTAGGAAAGAAACGTGGAATCACTAGGTTCATTTAAAAAAAAAA
>KL271515.1:0-11528 GCA_000699545.1 Podiceps cristatus | reverse complement strand
GGCTTGCACAGAGCCAAAGCCTTTCCTGCTCCTCACCCCACCCCACCAGCGAGGAGGCTGGAGGGCACAAGGAGTTGGGAGGGGACACGGCTGGGACAGCTGACCCCGACTGACCCAAGGGATATTCCATGCCGTACAACGTCATGCCCAGCATAGAAAGCTGGGGGAAGAGGAAGGAAGGGGAGAAAGTTCCGAGTGATGGCATTTGTCTTCCCAAGTCACCGTTATGCGTGATGGAGCCCTGCTGTCCTGGGGATGGCTGCACACCTGCCTGCCCGTGTGGAGTGGGGAATGAATTCCTTCTTTGGCTTTGCTTCTGCATGCTCAGCTTCTGCTTTACCTATTAAACTGTCTTTATGTTTTTCTCACTTCTACCCTTTTGACTCTCTCCCCCATCCCACTGGGGAAAAGTGAGCTGCGTGGGGCTTAGATGCCAGCTGGGGCTAAACCATGCCAAACAAACCACAAGTTTTTTTGAGCTGATTTTAGCACATGTAGTTTCTAAACTTGCAAGATGTCAGGAAGTTAAGGCCAGACTTTGAAGTATTACTTTCATACTTAGATGAAGAGTCCCTGAGCAATTTGATAGAAAGAGGGAGGCAGATAAGCTGAACAAGTCTTCAGAGGTTAATGCTTTGCTCAGTTGAATTTATGCATGGAGCTTTGGTAGTTGTGTTAGGTGGACTGGATAGCCCTCTTAAGGCCAGAAACTCATTGAGCCGGTGATGTGGCATCTAAATTAAGCAGATAGAGTTTCCTCTTTCAGTTCTCAGGGGCAAAAGATACTCAGCTTAGTGTCAATTTCAGTATTAACCTCTCAAAGAAGAATAGAGATGACTTCATAGGTGATATTCCTGGCTCAGCTACAGGTTTGGTTTCTGATTTAGCTTATCTATTCTTGCAATTGCCTGTGATGTGCATGTAGATAAAAATACTTAACTACTTCCCAGGTCTGTTTTGAAGCTTTATTGCAAGATATTTGTTAAGGGCTCTGAGGCATTTATTTTTCTCTTTCCTTTCCTGCTGCTTATTAAGGGTTATTATTTTTCTTATGGCTCTTTAGCTTGCTTAGTTTTCAGAATGTTGAATATTCTCCTAATAATGTCATTATGAATGAAAGACATACTCAAAGCACTCTTCTTTGGTGACATTTACAAAGAAACTTGAAGTCATGCTGTTTGAGAAAAAAATCTTGTCTTTTTCATCAAAGATAAAAGCCACATTTTTCCTCAAGGCCTGGTCTTCCTATGATAGCAAGACATTTCATATCTGCTTTTGTCCATCAAAAAGGCATTTGCTTTTACATACACTCTCTTTCTTTCACTCCCTCTCTCCCCTCTCTTCCTCATTGCCTCTCCCCTCCGGTCCCTCTCCCACACACATACATACACGTATAGTTATGCAAATGCATGGTCTTATGAAATAAATCCACATATCAAGTTAAAAATAAACTTGGAGAGAGGTCTCCTTTTGAGTCCACCACATGATCCTCCTATCTGTCTCATTGAGGGACCTACAAGGTAGCAAGCAAATTTGGAGTTTCTCTTTTAGGACTTAGAGATCAGATAGCTTATAGTGAGTAAATGATTGGTTTGGCACCACATTAATTGTAAGTATGTTAGTGCGTTGTAGAAAAAGCAAACATTGCCTTTCGTCATCACCAGGGATCTAGAACCAGAGAAGGCCAAAGGCAAAACAGGTAGAAGGATAACCTATAAAATGGATAGGTTTACAGCGTAAAAAAGTTCCGCTTTCTTGGATAATTGATTATCTACATGGCAGACATATTAGAATCCTTCAGGGCATCCTCCCAAAAAAAGACCAAATCTTGGTGTGATTCCAGGGTTAGCTGAGCCCAGGGACCCTTCCTTAATAATCCTGTTGAGTCAAATATAAAGCTGACTTCCCTTAGTCTGGTAGGAAGAAATTGTTGGGCTGTGGGGTGTGTTGGAACATCAAGAGAAGAGTGATTGGTATCTCTTAACAGTCATATTTAGTTGTCTTTAAAAAAAAAAAAAAAAATATCTATTGCTGAATCAGCCATTTGCATGGAGGATGGCAAGTCCCTGGCATAACGGAGTCATCAAGGAGATCTGCAGCTTCATGAACATGAGTGCAGCTGTGTTATGCGAAGAAGCACGCCTTGATGTGCCCTGGACTGCTGCTACCCTGACTGTTGTCTACTGTAATAAATTGAACATGTCAAAGAATGTTTCCAGGCAATTCACTTGTCTGTACGTTAAATTTTTAGGACAGTCCCTAGCACGTTTTTGACCTGCGCCAACAGGCACTTTCCCAAACTATTTCTGGGCATAGTACAGCACTTGCAGAAGACCAGAGATACTTCGAACAGGCAGTCTGAATGCCATCACCTGTCTGATGCTAGGAGAGCTCAGTAATGTAGATGCAGATCCTCCCATGTCAATAGGCCTCAAAATCAGGAGTGGTCTGGGATACAGGCAATTTTTTACATAGATACAGTTTCACTGTCCAGTTTGGAACTATCTCTTTTCTAGTCTGTGCTCCTGGGAATCATTTTCATACGAGTGAGATTATGTGAAGCAGAAGGGGACTAGTAAGTACCTCTACCTTCCTTCATACAGAATTGAGGTGCCATCTTTAACCGGTATAGG
The DNA here is from genome assembly GCA_000699545.1 of Podiceps cristatus. NCBI lineage: Eukaryota > Metazoa > Chordata > Aves > Podicipediformes > Podicipedidae > Podiceps > Podiceps cristatus. Next base: position 8,895 of record KL271515.1, on the reverse strand, counting down.
TTGAAGTACCAATGTGGTTAGGGAAAGTTACACCAGATGATGCATCAGTAATTCAAGTGGTACTAAATATTCAGGGTGGCAAATGGGTGAGACTCCAAGAGGAAGAGAAGGCTTCTCCAAACATGAGGATTGCTTCTAAATGCTGGTTAACTAATGCTGATGTGTTGGGTGGCTGACACCGAGAAGTATCCAGTAACATTTGACCAGCTATAAGAGAAACTGGACTTGAGAGAGATGGTGGGGTTTCTGGAGAGACATTATTTGCAGAAACACTATCAGTTCAACTTAAGCAAGACTGCCTGCCACTGAAAATATGTGTAGTGTATGGACTGAATTTAAACATGGTGAGTACAAATCTGTTGTCCATGTCCACCTGCCCCCTCCTCTTTTATTTTTAAATCTTGACCTGCAGCTCAGCAGTGACATGCGCCAATAGATTCTTTCAACTTGGTTTCTCGACTCTAGTGATCATCCAGTCTTCGACTCGGTTGTCTGCACTTATCACTCTGGTTCTGTCTAAAGCAGTAGAGTGACACAGGATAGCTTCATTTCTAAAATCTGGAAACCTCAAGTACTTGACTGAAGGCAAGATGCCTCCTATATCACACATCAGTAGTAAAACATAACTGCATTCTTTTATTATCTCTCCTGAGAGGATGTTGTAGGTAGCAGGCATGATAGCCCATAAGTAGGTCTCGATAAAAAAAACAAAAGCAAAGCAATTCCTTTTCTTCAAGGGCAGGAGACAAACTGATATACACTTAATTCCTCACTTTTGGAGGGCAATAAACTCAATGTTGGCAACTGCAAAAAAACAGGCTTTCTTTATTTAGCAGTTTTAGAGTTCTTGGGCCATAATAAAATGGCAGTTTTGAGTCTTCTGTATGTTCTTTAGTAACAATAAAACATTCCTCTAGCCTCCCATAAGGCTGACACTGGGGATTCCTAAACCCTCTAGACAAGCCAGCATAAAAGATATTTTTCTTCCTGTAACGTCTTTGAAGTAATAAAATACACCTCTATCAATACTCTATGTGACAATAGAGGACATATATCCCAGGATGCCTTTTATGCGGATGATGTTCATTGCTGCACAGAGTCCGTCTGACCTGGGGGCTGGTACCACACGGGTGGACGGTAGTCGTGAACACTGGCCAGACCTCTGGGTTTCCTGACATTGCTCACGTGATGCTAAGTAGAGGTATCTTCTAATCAGTAATCAATGGTTCTAACTGGAAAATTATATTACCTAATAAATAAGATTACCTTGACTACTATAGATCCTAAGTGCCTTCAGTAATTAAAATGTACCATAGAAGTATTTTGATTTGTATTTCTAAAAAATTATTTTACCTTTGGTTTGTGCCCAGTTTGTCTGGGCCTGTTAACATGGAAACAACCCCACTTAGTGTTTAATGTTCACACTTTGTTAAGTGAAGAACATCTTGGAAATCAAATCCACAAGTCACTGAGGTTAATAAAGCTAAAAAGAGATCCAAGGTAACATATGACGTGGAATTGTTTCTCCACAGACTGGCTAACGAGGGCACCGGCATAACTTGAATAGAGGCCCTTGGAGCAACTAAAGACTTTCACCAAGACTTACATTGTTAGAGCTTTATTACAACAGTTTAGACTTATATATAGGACACAGCAAACCCTGTTTCAGGATGGCACATGTTGGTAGTTAAAGCTACAGTACCTTTCCATATGAATTATTGTTCACAGCAGCAGCAACAATATTGTGTAACACTACAACTAAAATTGGAGCCTTCTAATAATATGACCTGAACATTTGCATTTTAATTGCATAGACAAGTAAATCAGATTTGGTATGTAATTGAATATATTGTCTATTAGTAACAACACAGGTAAAACTATGTCTTAATTTCATGCTATTATGCCAGGGTAAATCTCACAGCCTTTATTTAAATTCTAATTCATCTAATGATTTCTTAGAATATATGGCCTGTGAATGTTTATTTTTCATTTTATTTTTTCTGTTAATTTTAATTAATTGTTCAGATTATTAAAAAAAATTTGAAATGAAGCATCTGAAGTTTTATTTACTTTAATATTGTAATTGTATTTTGCATGCTTTCCAGCTGATCTAAACCAGAACAATAATGTCAAACTATACAAGCTGAAGAATAAACTATGAACAAGCAGTAAAAGAAAAAACATATACAGCCACACACTATGTAAATTATCTTTCCAGTGAACCTCTTCCCACAGAATCTTCTTAGCAATTCCCTTATCTTTTCACTCACATACCTATATTTACTTTTAGTAGAAAGATGGTTTTTCTATGTGAAATAATGTTTTTAAGGTTTGTCATTAATCTTATAAGGAAGATGCTCTTATGAAGCAATTTCTGACATGTCAACATCCCAATCTTTTAAAAGTGGGACACAACAGCTTTTCTACCTTCTAAGGATCAGCTTTTTTGCAGAGCCAAGGGCAATCGATATCAGTTTCTGTACTGAGGGAAAAATCATGCAGCAGAGAGTAGCTGTGATGCTACTGGTAATGTATGATGCCAGTCCCTCCAAACACTTAGAACCTGAACAAACCATTCCTATTAAATTAGTTTAGGACCAACTGATGCACATGTTTGTTTGTTTTTTTTTTCTGCTTTCAGCAATAGTATTTGGAAAGCAAAACATGTATGTCTATAGCAAATTAATTTAGAATTTTTCTATGAAAGATAAAGGTTCACCCATAAAGTAAAAAAATTAAAATGCAAGAAACCATTCCCTTTGCTATGATTCTTTGTCTAACAACATTGTGCCCTAACAGGGGCCTATAGGAAAGAGGGGGAGAATCTTTTCAGTAGGGACAATGGTGATAGGACAAGGGGTGATGGTTTCAAGCTGAAACAGGGCAGGTTTAGATTAGATGTAAGGAAAAAATTCTTTACAATAAGGGTGGTGAAGCACTGGAAGGGGTTGCCCAGAGAGGTGGTGGAGGCCCCATCCCTGTAAACATTCAAGCCCAGGTTGGACGGGGCTGTGAGCAACCTGGTCTGGGTAATGGTGTCCCTGCTCACTGCAGGGGGATTGGACTAGATGACCGCTAGTGGTCCCTTCCAATCCAAAACATTCTATGATTCTACGATTCTAACAGTAAATCTCAATCTCATTTTTATGTTGTGAATGCCACAGAAGTGGCAAAGTGGATAGATGTGACTATTTTCAAGACTGCTTTAAGAAAGTGAGTCAATATGTATTGCAGAACTTAGTTGACATTTATCTTTCACTGTCTTCATGTTGAGTGATGTATCTACAGGATGAATGTAAGGAAGGAAGAAAGGAAGGATGGAAGGAAGGAAGAAAGGAAAGAACATTGAAATATCCTATGAGCTGTAGTGAATGTCTATTTGTGGTTGTAGGTGAAGCACTCAGATATTCTATTAATGATCACTGAATTGAATCATGGAAGAACAGAATGATTTAAGGTGGAAGCAACCACTGGGGGTCATCTGGTCTTACCCTCTGCTCAAAGCAATTATGTATGTTATGCATAATGTATCTATCTATATATCCACACATATGTAAAAACTTCCTCTCTGTCTGTCCCTCATGTGGGACAACACATGCACACAAATGCAGAGTTTCTAATATAAGATCAGGAAGTGAATCAGACTCTTAGAAACAAACAAACAAAAAACTACAAAAAATTAAAAGTATCATGGCCCTTACCTTTAATGATTAAATACCTAGACAGTTTAGTAAGATGGTGTAGTTATTCTGTGTGCAGAGTAGGAAATATAGAGTGCTCTGCAGAGATCAACATTCTATCCCTCTAAATGAATGTATAGTTTAATATAAATGGTTCACAGAGATAAATGTGTTAATTATGCATGTGGGAAGTTTTTGACAATCCCTGTGGCAATAAGGTTCAGAACAACCAATAAACGGCAGAGGTGTGTATTTTAAATATGGTAATGAAGTACTAGAATAATTCATTTGGAAAACCAATAATTCACTATTTTAAATTTTGATATAAGAGCTACTAAGTATTTTCAGAAAGAGATTCTGTATTTCTTGCGAGAGCTGTGGTCATGATGCAACATTTACCAGGTGATGCTCCCAGCCCCATGTTACCTAATCATTTGAACTAGATTACTGAAACAGACCCTTCTGGCTTTGAAATCTATTAATCCATGAATATTCTCCAACAGTGGAGGTCAGCAGCCGCTCACAATAGAGTTTAATTGCAAATGTTAAATAAAAGGCCCTCCCCCCACCATGTTATGCTCTGGTGATCTAATGTAGTAGATTCATATCCAGTAATGAAGTTTTCTCCCATGACAGTGAACTATGAAGTTATTCCACAGACTTTTAAAAATTGGAACTTCAGCCTTATCAATCAGGGTGGCAGATTTGTCCCAAGTTTTATCCTTTACAGCTAATGTTGTCTATGAATATCAGAAGTGCATTTTTGCTGCTACCTTTTAAAGTCAAATTCTCCATTCTAAGAAATGAAAAAAAGCAAAATCTCAAACAACCCAAAAATGACTCCTACAAAAAGAAAAAAATAAAAAGGGTCCATAAGCCTCTTAGTCAGACTGAGTAGTAGTTTAGTTTGTTAATACTTCCTAATCCACCTCTATGGTTGAATCTGAATTTACAGACCATCTTTACTGTGCATGCGGCTCACTCCATGGGGGAAACACCACCCTCACCTTCTCACACGGATCCTTGCGCATACCTATGTACAGTGCAGCCAATTTAACCTTGCTATGACCATTCATCACAGCGTAGTCCCTCTGTCCTTGCAACAGTATCATATGCTCACTCTTAACATGAGATTTTTCTGAGTAGAGTTTGACATAGCCCACTGAAAGGGTAACTGGGATTTTAGACTCTCAGAACTCATGTTGCCTTACTTTGGGCAGAGTAATTCAAGCCATGATCATCCTGTCAGTGTTGGTATGAAAAAGCACTGCTGGGTTGGGGTTAAAAGCAGGGGCTATATCTGTCTAGATACACATTTCAGTGATTCACTTCAAGTGCCATACAATTTGCATCCAAACTATACCTACCATTATGCAGAACAAACTGATTCTTTCTAGCTAACCTTCCACTTCTTCTCTGATTCCTTTCTCCACAGTAAATTGCTGATAAGTCTTTTTCCCTGTCTTTAAAAGAAGATGTGCTCAAATACAGAAGAGGGAGGCGGAAAGAGGAACAAAAGTTCAAGATAAGGGAAAACAGCTAATTCCAATCTATGGCAATTAAGTCACTCAAGGTATGTACCCTTCAGGTGTGATCTGTTTCCTTTTTATGACAGAGAAACTGTGACCTGGAAGAGTGTTTAAAAAAGTCACGATAATCCAATAGCAAGATCAGGAAGAGCCATAGAAGAATTCTCTCTTTCCTAGAGAAGCCATTTATTCTAGTACAAAATGAAAACAGATCTGATCTAGCTGTACTTTTCACAAAATATATGCTAGTACAAATAACTATGTAGTACCAAGTAATAGTTCCATGAAGTGGCAAGAATTCGTATGAGATTGCTACACTGATAGATGAAAATGCCAGTGAAGTCATAATTACAGCTATGGAAAGGAATACATTATAATTGACAAAATTATGTGTGGCCTTCACAGCTTTGCCTCTTTCTGGAAATATACATGTTTTTTAAGCAACCGCATAGCTCATTAGCTATACATGCATGAGAAATTTGCATCCTCGATGTGTATCAGCCTGATTTCCTAATTTATGACCACAAGGCCTGTAAACTTCCCCCTTAATTTATTCAGCAAATTTCACATCTTTTAGACAAGCTGTATTGAATCTCAGGGCCTGGGATTTGATTGATCCCAATGTAGAGGTAATACATTATCTTGTTGCAGCAATATCTGACAGGCATTTATTATGGATTTTAAAAGGATAAGGAGTCTCACACAAGAGCTACAAAAAGTCTATGAAATCCCTGAAGGTCATATCCACAGAAGAACTTTGAAACAGTCAAAGGCATTCTATTATTAAAAAATAATAATCTGTTGCAGAACAGAAAAGACCACATCTGGTCTGATCACTAAATGGGATGGGAGTCAGATAATTATGAATTTATATTAACAACATAAGGAGGGCAGCAGAGGGATTCAATTATTATTCTTAATTGGTGAAGAAATATCAGAAAGTGCTGTATTATATTGTATGAGGGATAGTTTTAAATAAATATTAAGAAAAATATATTCAGATGAGGATCAAGAGAGTAAGGAAAAGAGCATATCTGGTGAATTAGAAGACAGTAATTAGTTATTTGTGTGAGATGCTAGGAGCTATTAACCCGAGTGACCTGTTAGCTTCCCGCTTCAGATGGTCGTATTTTGCTTAGTGTGTTACATACTTATCAATTAGTTATGACATTTTTTTTTTTACTCCTTCTCCTAAGACATTGTATACTTTTAATCTTTTCTGTAATAATGAATAAAAAGTAAGTAAAGTCAAGTATATAAGTAAATGCTATATCACCTGTACAGAAACTGAGCAAATTTGGATTACTGAAATTTAGCCTGAACACTGTGGTTTGTTTTCTTTTTTTCCCGTGTTTCTGTATTCTGAAGAGATAGCTGCAGTTCAGTTGTAAGTGAAATTATTACTAAATAAGCATGTTTCTTATGCTGTTGCTCACTGTAGGTCTCAAGATAATAAGCTTTGAACTGTGATTTAACTAGTATTTTTAGTCACTGAGAAATTTTCAAACAGTTTGAAAGATTCTGTAAACTATGTTTAAGGATTTCAAAGCCACCTTAAAGATGTAGATGCAGCAAATCCCATTCATTTCTGGATAACAACAGTTTCAGATCTTCTCAGCAGCATTAAGATCTCAGTGTATATTCAAAACTTGTTTTTAAATAAAACGGTGCTTCATAGACTGAAATATACATTAATTAAACCACAGCCTTGTTTCTTCTCCACATAACTCATACTGATTTTTCTCCTCTCTTCTCGTGCCTGAAATAAGTAAGGTGCCAAAAGCTTTTTAAAACTGATACTACGTCTGAGCTGGCTGATTTTGTACTGGCAGAGATGAAAGGCGCTTACACCTCCATCCTGCCAAGGTAGGTGAGCGGTAACCTCCACCTGAGCTGCAACAAGCCTCTAGGTTACAGCTGGACAGAGTCTAACATCATATGCCACCATGGCTCTATCTCCACTAATAGTCTCATCTGAATTTTTACCAATTAGGGACCTAAATTGGTTTGAAAGTCAATAGAATTGTTGCTCCGGTGCATAGATTTCTGAAGATATTAGGTATCAGAAGAGCCTGCTTCTCTTTTTTTTATTGTTGTTAAAGTGCTTTACTGGGTGTGCTACAGCATATTTTAAAGAACTTAAAAATCTGTTCCCTAAACATTGCTGTGTTAAGCAAAGAAATTATTGAATACAATGAGAACTTAATCAACCTACAGCCAGGCTTGCCAGCCTGCTTCTTTGATGCAATGTACAAATCATCCAAAGAAAGTGTAAAGGGATCTCTCTATAGCCTAACCAAAAGTATCACGTAATGACTAGATCCTAAATGTTTATATCACCTTTTTGTACAGTTTTCCCCTCTTCTACAAATACATCCCTTGAAAAGCGGTAGCACCATCCAACGACTGAGATGTAGTTCAGGCCCCAAACCCATGAGCAGAGCAGCAGGAGACAACTATATAAACCTGCATTAGACTCATCAGTAGATGTATAAAAAAACTCAAAAGGGATACACAAATGAGTGCTGGGCCAAGGCCTTTATCCAGTAGCTAACAGCAAAAGTCACACTGGCCAGTTATTGAATTTTATTATTATAAAAGGGCTTATTCTCTGCATTATGCTTTGCATGGTTGGAAGCCTGTGGAGGAAAATGCTCCTGTTGGGTTACTGAGCTGCCCACCATGCTGCTAAATCATTTAATGTATTCAGGTTTATTTTTGAAGTGAGAGAGGTAAAGTCCCGCAGGGCATGAAACGAACACAGCAGCAGCACTTCAGTTTTAATAGTGTTTGACACCCAGCCCAGCTTGCCACCCATTCTTCACAGCTGGAACACAGCTGGTCTGGAAGGAGAGGCAGGGAGAGTTATTCGTAGGCTGTTATAACAGCAACTATCCCGTTCGCACGTCAAGGCACGCTCCGTGATTGCTGTTGGACACAACCTCATTCAAGACGATGCTAGGCAAGCCTGAAAGATGAGAGCGCAGAGGCTCAGCTAAACTTCTGCGTGGTTGTTCTCTAACGTTTAGGGAAAAGCTGAGGACAGCTCAGTAAAATACTCTCACTGTACACGTCACCAGCTCCCTAGGAGCAGGGAGTTTACTTTAAGCTGTGATTTGAACAGATTCATATAAGCTGCTTGAAGCCAATTAGCACAATGTAATCACAGTAGCAGTGGTAGTAATCTTCCTCCAGCAATGTGTGCTGACAACTTGCTAAAGGGTTACAGGAAGGAAGGAAACCTCAGTTTAAATTTGGGTCAACTTCTTACTATCTAGCAGCTTGGGCTGCGCCTCTGCAGGGTGCAGCGCTGAGGTAAGCATTCGCCTGCTTTGATGTCCGTGTTGCACAGACATTCACAGACAGAGGGGCTGTTAAAAAAAGAAAAAAATAATAAACCACAATTCATTGGAGTCTTTGCACGGGGTAAAGCTCACGTGGGGAATCAAATCCCTCAGTCGGGCTGTTTAACTGCTCTCTGGTGGGTAAAGTGGGTTTCCATTGCAAGGGTCCTTGCAACCGTATCTTCAGCTGGATCGGGTGAGTTGCCTCAATCCACTGCTTTTCTCAGTTCTTGCATCCAGCTGGTCCCTGGTCCTGTGTGACTACTCCAGCACATGCATAATCCATCTCTATATATGATCTTCTGCCACATACAGAGCCTCACCTCTGTGCCTGGGAAGATC
>JMFS01066969.1:0-19906 GCA_000699545.1 Podiceps cristatus | reverse complement strand
TCTAAATTTATTTTTTTTTTAAATAAATGGTAAATATTAAATAAATACTAAAAAATTATAAAACCTTCAGACTTGAGAACACTGCTAATTAAAAAGATACTTATAACTTTTCCACAAGTGCCTGCAAACTATTCCCTTCCTATGAACACTATGATAGTTTAAGCTTATTTTAATTTTCATTTGTTTGGAATAGATGTCACTGGCCCAGTTTTTGGCTTGAAATCTGGACAGCAGCCCCACATCTGCACATAAGCAAAAAAATTTTCCTTTTTTCCTTATCTTTCTACTCCTTGTCCCCTCCAAAACTCTAGCTTGTGCATACCTTAGTAAGCTTTCTACCATACATTCACCCTGGAAGTAAGACTGACATTTTTTATCTACTGTAAACCAAATTTCTTTGGATTGCCATTTTTCACCAGTAAGCAAATGATAATAGACGGGAACAATAAATAACAAGACCCAATGACAGAAGTCTTACGCCTGATAATATTTCATTTTGCAGGCATTTGAGTAAAGGAAAGTGAGACAGAAAACAACAAAGTTGCATCAGTTCCTCTAAGTAGCTCAAGAGTCTGCATCAAGCCCACACAATGAAAAATTACATCATTCAAGCTACATGCTGCATGAGAATTCACATTGCAAATAATAAGAGTCTGTTGTTCTTATAGCTGAGGATGATTTGGGAATCTATAGTGTTAACAGAATGTTGTGGACCACAGCATTAAGAGTTCTGTTAAGGGGCAGAGACCACTTCCATCTGACCTCGTGTTGATCAGCATATACTGACAGAAGCGAGCTCCAGGGAAGATGCGCCTATAAAACAGACAGAAGATTTTCTTTTCAGGTAGAATGATCTTAAATGGGCTGACAGAAAGTGTCAAAAGCAGGGTCCCTCTGTCTCTTTCATAACAGAAAATGTTTTCTACAAATTGTTAATTTAATTTTCTACCAAAGCTCATTCCAAGTGCTTTGACAGCACAGTCACTAGAGACAGACCCGCTGCAGACAGTCTGGGAACACAGCCTCTGGCATTAGTGTACCAGCTCCAGAAGGAATTTCTTATTTACTAGGGTCATCTTGAAGTCCATTTAAGGTGACAAATCTGGTGCTGCTAATTGTTTTTCATTTTACCTTTTCTATCAAAAGCATGGCCTGTTATATGCTAATGAGCCATGCTGACTGAGGCATAAGCAATGCTAAATCAGTGAAGTAATTCAAGAAAAGAAAAAAAAAATGTCAGGTACTTAGAGAAACATATCAGCTGCATCTACACAAGACTGCTTTGATCTGTGGCCTTGTTGCCAGATGTGCCAACCTGCCACTCTTTACCTGCAGGATTGCTGGTGGGGTTTCCACTAAGATGACTGGACTGCTAAGTCTAGAGGGAGAATACTGAAGGTACCCTGGTCTTTGCAGCATAGAGCTGTGAAAGGAAGCATGGATGCATTGGATCTCTGGATATGAAATGCCAAAAGTCAGAGTCTGTCTCTCCCAGAAGACCTAAAAGTACAGCCTTTAAATCTTACCATTGTTTTGTCAACATGTCCTCCTGCATCTTCAAAAGGTAACCATCACTGTAGCTTTCTTCTATTAGCAAGGAAGGATGAACAGACTTAAGAGGCTTCAAATTCCCAAAGCTAGATTTTATTAGATAAAAACCTAAAAAATACAAAAGCAGAATACAAAAAACTCTTAAGCACAAAGAAACTCAAACCGCCTGGTTCAAATATATAAAATAAGAACCACTGTAAACAGACCTATGTCTTGTCCCTTGTACCCCTGGAAAAGAATCACTTTTTTTTCTAGTCTGACTTTCCAGCAGACACATGTGGCTTTCTGGAGGTATAAATCTTAAATAGTTTGCTCAGGGTGTCTAAGAATATGTTCTTCTCTCTTCCTGCACTGAAGTTTATCTGTATCTTTACGGCAAGCAAGTCTACTACCAACGAACTCTAAACTGTGTGCTTTCATTCATCCTGCTTAGCAAATCTTCCTGGTCCATTCTCAGACTCAGTATCTCCTAGCTAAGCCCATTGATTTGTTCTCAGGTCAAAGAAATCTTCCTTCCTCCCACAATGGCTGACCTGAACCAAAATGCAGCAGCCCAGGTCATATAATCAATCAGGTTTTCTTATTGCTGCTCAGCACATCTTTTTACAAAACATAATGAGCTGCCGCTAGCAAACTTTACATTAAAAAATGAACTCTACTGCCTGGAATGGCTACTCATTTTTGCTTACTCTTATTCTGGCTTGGAGTTGTAGCATGTGAAGGTAAGGTGAAATGGTGGTCTCTTGTTGCTTTCAGAGAGCTACTTGACTCCAGGTACAACAGTCGTATATCTTGGATACATAGAGAAAACAAACCAGTTGTGTTTGTATCTTACTCTGCCCTTGCTGCCTTCCTGTGAAACTTTACTGCTGCTGAACTACCGAGGAACTGTTTCCATGAACCTTGACTCTACTTGAATGCTCCCCCTTCCATGAAAACACTACATCCAGACAGCCAGTCTAAATTACTTCTGAGAAATATTTTCTGGGGATCTACCCATGACAGGGGAGATGGGAAGCCCTGTATTTGTCTCACACCGTACCTGTCTAGCACTCAGACTCTAACGACCACTGTGTAACAGAGTTTGGGTGAAGCTGGCCTTTGAAGCAGATTCCTCAAAGGTCTTCTGAGAAGTACACCTTGGCTGGAAAAGGCAGCATCCAGCAATTCAAACATTCATCTATTTCTGAATGAGGATGTCAATAAATAATTCATACAGCAGAATTACTAAGCAGACTTCTAGACTATGTTGACATCCATATAATCTTCATGTAACGCACCCAGCCACTCTGGAGTTGGACTTGAAGGGCTAAAAGCCTTTGTTGCAACAAGTTCCATGATAAAATGGTGGCTACTGAGGTAGTAAGCTAGGTCTTGTTTTCATTCTAGCACTGGTTCATTCCCAAGTGGGTGGCCTGGAAATACTGAGCAGAGTCACGGCCATCTGCAGCATGACTCCAGAGTACTGGTGTCCTCGTCGCTGCTCCAATTTGCTCACCTTTCTCCAGAATTCCTGGAGGCATGTCTGTCTGTGTGCTCAGGTCACCGAGCCTGACCCTAATCAATTTGATGTGTGTAGAAAAACACACATCCTTCTCACTTGCTTTTGATTCTATACCCAGGCCGACAAGAAAGCCATTGAATAGGTGATCCTTCTTGTGAAACTTGCAAGTTAATGCCTGTGGAAGAAGAAATCTGATAAAAGCTCCAAAATGTGCCCTATTAACTATACAGAACTCACTGTCTTAGGATGACCATCTTTTGACCTCAGTTTCATGACTCAGTTATTGTAAAGTCAATTCAGAATTTAAAACCATGGTATTGTCAGTTTAAATATCTAATACAGTTTTGTTTTTAATGATAAACATGTAGTGGAAAGATCCATTAAAATGTTTTCAGATAGAAGGAAAATAACTTTAATTAGAAGTTTAGCCTCAACAGAATAAATATTTAGTGGGTTTCTGCAATCTCATCAAGTCTATTTATACAAGGAACATATGCAGGTATGTATATTTATTATACATATTCCACTGCTGCATTTGTGACAGCAGTGAATATAATAAATATTACAAGTTTTAAGGCATTGAGAGAACATTTGAAGCATACATATATACCTCCTTAAATCTTTCATGACACAATATTCCTCAAATATTCCATATTCGACTTTCTGACAAGTTTTAACCCTTCTATAATATTTATGATTTCTTGAAAAGTCACATTTTTTTTCAGAGGAAGTGACTGAATCAGATAAAAATAATTTTGTTTGCTAAAATGAAAACTTGAAATCAGATATTTGGATGATTATATGCAATATTGAATGGACATTCCTTATATCTTTCTCCTTTGGCATTACATGTCATTAATTTAGTAGTTAGCTATACTTATGACAAAACATAAGTATATGCTGTCAATAATTTTTTTGGAATGTTTTCCTTCTATGAAAAAATAACTACCTACATTTCAGTGCACTTGATATTATTGTTTTGTTTTGTTTTGTTTTTCTTAATATTTCTGATAAACAAGCTTGTTAATGAAATACTAAACCCTGAAAATGTTTTTCTAGTATCCCCATTTCTGTCATGCGTAAGGAATCCAAAGTTGCAGGTGAGAAATTCTTATCTTATATCCAAAAAATAATTCTTATAGCTGGAAAAGATTTTAGGATCCTTTCATCTGTAGGTTACAGAGACATTCCTCAACATTTCCATACAAGCCTGACAAAATGCAATACAATTCTGAAACTTTTTTGGCACTTGAAGCAGAGAACTTTTTTCCTCAGTCTTCAGATCAAATGATGATATAGCTATAGTGTATTCTCCTATGTTATGCATTCTAATGGGCCTTTTATGGTCTGGTATATTCCCAACACCATTGCATTGCTGTCATGAAGATAATTAAGCTGATAATAGATTATTCTCCATTCAATAATCCTGCAATGAATGGCTAGCAAAAATATGTTTTTATTTCCATTATTTGAAGGGTTAGTGGCCACAGAAGAGAATTCCCCTTATCTGTCTAGGTGATATCCTGTCTTGGATAATGGTCAGTGGGGGATAAAGAGTTTAACAGGGCAAACACGGTGATGCAGTGGAAATATGCAGTGTTTCTTCCAGTGTACGTTCTGGCAGTCTGTGGCTAACAGAGTTAGTGAACTAACACCTGTATGTTTCCTACCTAGACCCTTGATAGGCCATTCCCCCATGGACTTCTGTAATTGCTTTTGTATCCTTTTCTTTCTTCTGGTATCCGTAAAACCCCATGGCAACAAGCTTCACTTTAATTATGCTTTGTGTGAATGGCACTTTCATTGTAAAAATTCTAGTCTCATGGCATCCATATGTGGCCTTTCTTTTTCCCTCTTTCTGTGCTAGTGGTAGGGCACATCTAGGTTGATGACACTGAAAAGCTGAGGGAACAGACAATGAAATTGGGCATGCTGATATGAATTGCCATGTGTGCTGCTGGCAAATGAGGGCTGCCCTGAAGGACAGAAAGATCTAATGGCTGGGAGGTGAGGAGCTGTAGCATCCCTGTACTCCTAAAGGTCATGATCTTATGAAGTGTAAGCCTAAAAAACAAGACATTTCTGCAATAACCTAAGGCATGCACAGTAGAAGCTGAATGCCTTTGGGGAGGTCTTGCTTACTGAAAGACTCCAGAAGACCCTCCTTATAGGCATCAAAAGGGAGCAGTGCTCTCATTAGTCAGAACAATGCTAGGGAAGATGCAGCATCTTACACATGCTTATATCATTGAATAGTTTTGAACTGAGGGAGCTCTCTGCCTAAAAGATGGCCAGTGAGGCTGAATATTCTGACAAGGAATGATATGAAGCTGGATCCTAATTTGTTCCAGTCTCTAATCGTCTACGGAGAGGGTGAAGTCATTCAAATAATAGTGTAACTGGAGGGAAAAAGTCTCCCAAAACCGAAAAAAGCAGTTCAGTAAGGAGAGACTTATTTGGCATGGAAAATAATTCTTTTTTTCCAGCCTGCTCTGCACTATGGCAACAACAAAAAGCTAAATCATATTTTTTCAGTCTTATTCTCTAAGCTTTATTACAACTACATTCAATAAATGCTATTGTCCTCATCTATTTCTAAAATAATTTCTCCAGATTAATGACTTTCTCAAAATAAAATATAATTTTAGGAAAAAGAAAACAAAGGCACCCTGCCCTATCCCTCTGCTGAATATTGTATTCCAAAAGTACTTAATGAAAATAAATATAGGGTTTGGCAGTGTTCTGATAAAGGGCAATGTTTTTCATGGGTTTAGACATATGATTAGATTATCATCAGGAATGGTGACATGCCCATGTGAAGCTTTTAAAACATCAAATTCTGCAAAATACTTTATGATTAATGAAAAGACCATCGGCTGAATTAAATAACACTGATTAGGAATGAATAGCTTTCACATTGCTTTGGGAGCCAACCTATTTTTGTAATGTGTAATATTCTGTAATGAGGTGCCTCCCCTCCTTTCCTTTCCCTTCTCCTCTCTTCTCCTTCCCTTCCCTCCCCTCCCCTTCCCTTCTCCTTGCCTCATCTGCCGCTGGCATTGGCATTGGCTTTGCCATCAGCAGTGAAATACCAAATTGGATCTATGTGAATACAACTGATAACAGTGTAATCACTAAAGGATTGTGGCGAAGTAGGACCATAATAATGAGATCCACAGGTACTGAGTTTCTGTTCATGCAAATCTACCACTTACACAACTGAAGAAAGGGGAAAGAATATAATTTCCCAAACTCTAATTATTTTGGAAAAGGCAATGTTACAGTTTTCAAAATCTAGATCTAGGTATATGAAGCAACACAAAGAAATACACACCCTAAATGTACAAGTCCTAAGGGTTTTAATGGAAATGGGGAGCAAAAAAAGGGCAGTGGAAATATTCTTCTTTATGGGTGAAGGGTTCAAGAGCATCAGCTGGGAAAATACAACCACTCTATATTTAGAAGATGGCTAAATGCTTACTTTCTTCCTCCTGTTTACAAGAGAAAATATCTACCATCTTGATGGTAGCCAGATGAAGCTGCAAATCCTCAACTGCCAGGAGGTTCTTGCTGTACCATGAGTGGTTGTATAACACTGTGAATTCACACTCTTCATGAAAATGTCCCTGGGGTTAATATTTTTCTGACCATCTTGTTATTTACATTTTGCTTTGCTCTAGTTGGTGACTTATGGCTAATGCTTATGAAATGTCAGTAAAATACCATTAACATTCAGTTAAATATTTTTTTCTCTAACCAAAACTTTTATGTAAGCTCATGGCAGACTATTTTGTCAAAGTGGACATTGTAGTCCTGAGACATTCTTTGCAAGGAATAGAAGGTGACTAAAGAAAGAACTAATTGAGTCAGCTCTAGCATTTAGATTTGTTGCTCCCTTTAAATTATCAAGCATTCTGTGATTGATTTGGAATGCACAATCAGTTTACAACCATTTTTAATCCAAGTGCTTAGGATATATATCTTTGTCTTTATTGCAAGTCAATCCATTAATTTATTTTAATATTTTCCTTAAATTCATTGTTTATTGGATTTTTCACATCTATCTTTCATGCTCCCTGAAGTGGCATTAAATTCATATCTAAATCTCTCTCTCTAAATTAATTGATAGTGAGAATTTGGAAAACTAAACCATTGTAGAAAACAATTTAATAACATGTTTTAATCACTTTTTTAGCTTTCTTATATCAAGCATAAAAGCTTAGTGACTTGCTAGAGATCAAATTCAGTTAACTCTCTGAGAAGTATGATTATGGGAGTGGATAGTATCAGACAGCACACTGTTGTTGGACTGAGAGAACTTTGCTTTGATTCAGTCTCTAAACAGTATTATTTTCCAGAAAATACGTATCAGTCTACTTTTCTGACAAGTTTTATTATTAGAATATTTGGTTGTTGCTTTATTTTAGCCCTTGGGAGAGTGGGGAACAGGACTGCAGGCATTTGAAATAAAATAGAGTATGTGCTTGTGAAACTTACACTTTCAAAAGCAATGAGATATATAAATATTTGTTATGTTAATCTACAAAATTACTTTTATTATTTGACCCATATGGCTATGTGAATACCAGTGTATATAATTCAATCATATATCCCAGTATTACAAAAAATGCAGCCTTAGAACTAAACACATTTTTCTCTTGTGTCAAAGGTGAATCATTTCCTTATGTCTGACATATCAGGATATGAAGGAAGATTACTTTCACAGACAAACAAGAGACAGCTGCCCTTGATAATGTAAGATTTATTCTTAACATTCTTTTCAAAGGATCTATTTCTGTCCAAATTTTCGTAATGAAACAGGACTTTTCAAAAACGTGTATGAGAAAGAGAGGCAAGGCAGGGCAAGAATATAATCTTTTTGCTCTCATTTTGGTGAACTGGAATTCATTCACCACAAAGTGAATTTAGATACAGCCAAATGTAATACAGAGTTTAAAAAGGTGAAATCAGCTTTCTTAGTTTAGGGCCAGAGCATCTGCCCGTGGATAAGTGTTGAAGGTATACGTATACACAATCTCAATTTGCAATAACTTGATTGTAGCGTGTTGGCTGATAATCAGTCTGCAGGAGTTTTGGTCAAATGCACACAAGAAGCCTGTGGCAGAGTTATCTATACCGATGTATTTCCCCCTCTTATGTGTAACACAGAAAAATTCCACATTTTTTAAGTCACAGGTTTTACATCTTTTGTCTTGTTGTTCAATGATATTTGAATAAGCTTTAGATATACTGAAGTCAGTCCTTACATCTCAACACCACACTGTGGTGAGAATGATCTGGAATCAGAGCTGAATGGTTTATGTCTCCTATAAACTTTTAAATGAGAATAATGAAAGATTAAGAAGTTGTAATGTCCCTCTAACAGAAACTGAGTGATAGGCAGTCATAAGCTGCCTGTGTATTAATTTATTTGCTAGCTACATATGATTAGTCAGTGGTCAGTTTAAGCATAACCATAAGTAACAACATCGTTAAGTAACAATGTTTAACTAAACAACATGTAACAATATGCAACTAAATTTGCATTGTTTTTGTGAATATTTTTATTAAATAAACATTTGAAATTGTCTTCTGATTGTTTCTCAGTTTTTGTTGTTACCTGAGAACCCAACACTGTCTCTGGCTATGGGAGAACTGTACGTTGGTCCCAAGAGGTTGCCACTGTGTTCTGTGGAGTTCATGAAATGATAAAGTGACTCAAGCAATGTTCACCTTAGTGATGTTCTAACCTTTAAATTGTTTTGGTTATTCTGAGTAACCTTCATGATCATAGTCAAAAGCCATTCATGGCTTGTTTATTACCTGAAAGGACTCGTTTATTACCTGAAAGAAGTCATTTGGGTTAAATATTTTAACACTTCCCTCAAAGGTTAAGATTGCTAAAAATATTTGCGTGTGCTAATGTCCTTATTGTCATTGATGGTTTCTTTCACTCCTTGCTCCTACAATGGACCAACCAACTGCCTTATTAGCACGCCTTATTAGCACAGTTATCTGATTGCTTACATTATCATCATTATAATACTAATAATATGTTTCAGGTATACCTTTGGTTGATAAATATACTTTAATTTTTTAAAAAACAAACCCGCCTTTGACCATGTCCCTTACTTTTGGTAAGGATATTTAAGAGCTTTTGCTTACAGAAAGTAGACTGCCATGGGATGAGAGAGAATATAAACACAAGTCAAAATAGCTGTTTAAAAGCTAGGAAATAAAAGGTAGAAGTAAAAGGGCAGTTTTCATAGAGGAGAGAATGAAGTCCGATGGGAATATGTGCCGAGCGTGTGCTCTTCAACATCTGGAAAAGTGAATGAACAATGAAGTAAAAACATTTGTCAGCAATACCAAGTTATCGGGGTAATAAATTGAGGTATCATCAAAAAATTGCAGAAGAACCACACAATTCTGAATGAGTCAAAAGTGGAATAATGATGAATAAATGTAAATGTAAAGTGACATAAAAAATCTCAATTTTACATGCACAGTAATAGGCTCAGAACTGATTGTTATCAATCGGGAATTAAATCTTGGATTTATAATAATTCTGTGAAAAATTAACACAATGAAAAATACTGATCATAATGCAAAATCAGCAACAATTACAAAAATGACAAAAAAACAGAATGGGAAACATTGTAATTTCACTCAGTATGTGGATCAGTACGTGCACATCTTCCATACTATGCACAGTTTTCATCCCACTTTTCAAAAATGTAGGTGTGAGAACTGAAAAAGACTGGACAAGGAAAACAGGAACAATAAAAAGGAACAGCTGAGTGGACTTGGGCTCTATTTAGATTGCTTGGATGACCTATTTTAGAATGAAAAAGAAATGATCAATGGGGAATTTAATAGATTTGGAAAAGTCAAAGTGGCATGGAGAACATGCATACGGAAGGACCACTCTTTTTGGCTTTCCCTAGAAGAGCTAGGAGATAACAAATGAAATCAGTAAATAGCTGTTTGAGGCAAATAAAAATAAAATAAAATTTTAAAAAAGTACATTTTCACATTAACTTCACTGCAGAACATGACATACGTTATTAAGTTTGCATGGGTTCAAAATGTGACCTAAAATTTTATGGCAGAAACATTCTTTGTCATCCACCTTGGGTCTGCAATTCACTGGGAGAAAGCTCTGGGAACTTGTCCTGTTGTTTTGCTCTTGCCTACACATCCCTTACCAGTCATTTGCTACAGACGTGCTTTGGGTTTAATGTTACATAAAAATGTTGCAATAATTTTCTCAGACATTTATGGGATATATAGGTAAGCAATCATCCCATTTTAAAAATAAAGCCAAGATCTCCAGGCTGAGGTTGAAGGCCTGGAGAAAAGGATCACCTGATGTCCACCTGCAGATTGATGTGTTAGCGTGCTTGCCCATCATACCACCCTCCATATGTTCTAAGATGTAGTTCTGTCTCTAACCTTCAAGGTTTAATATTGAGCCATTTATGTTTTGCCTGTGGGCATGTCTGTTCTGCAGACTGTAGTATAGCTTAAAGATACATGAAACGGTTTAGCCAAAGCAGCAAAGAACTCAGTGTGGGCTAATTTATTCTGCTTCTCATGTGGGCTGGGCATCTGGTTTTGAAGTCCGTGTTGCCTCAGCAAGCCTGCTTCTGATATCTCAGCTAGTTAATTTGAAGATGGCTTGGCAGTATCCCTGCATCACAGTCAGCAGCACAGATGTAACATGTGTGTCTACTTTTATCCAAATCTTCTATCCAAACCCCAGAAGGACCAGTATTCACTTCACAGGTTTGCATGTCTTGAACATCTATTTGCTCTAAGAAGGAATTCAACGGTTTCACTGGGACTGTAGTTTTTAGCCGCAGTTATAGCTACACCTACTGTTTAGTCCTGGTGAGCCATAAAACTGTGTTTTGGGATCCAAACCAATGGAACTTTAGTCCCTGTTTCATAAAACACTCAGAGCTGATGAAGTTAGATTAATTTGAATTCAAAGCTTTTCATGTTTTTCATAATATCCTGTGAAAGCAAGAAAAGTATTAGAAGAGGGAAGAAAATGACCACCTGCAGCTTTTCTTCATCTTATGAAGTACTTGAAAGGAGCAACTCCACTGTGGGGACGTTGAAGTGACCCTGCTAGCAGCAGGAGAGAGCTTAAGGGCAAAAGATCCAGCGACTATTTTGACTACAGATTTCCATGCATCATCTGTATTACCCACCCCTGTTGGCTATATAGTTTAAAAGAGTAAGATTTTTATATGGTAAATATTGTTGGTTTACAGTTCTACTACACTGAATTTTCAGGCTAGGCCCGGAAATCCAGAAAGCCATGCTGTCCCTCTATCTTTTTTAAGTAGATATTTCCTATATTGATTTTTTGATCCCACAACACGTAACATTAGTTCTGTGGCTAAGAGATTCTACTGCAGTGCATTATGTACCTCCTATGAAGTGAAAATATGATCCATATTCATAATTCAGATTGTTTTTCAATTGTTTTCCACTCTAAGGACCAGTAAAAAGTAACTAAAATTAATTTCTAGCACACTCATGTTTCAGTCTCCCATCCTGTCTAATTTGTTAGTTTTTCTCACAGTGTTAGTTATATAGACAAAAATCACATGAAAGACACAGCTAAAGAGTTCAACCTGGTTTAGCAGCACAGAAAGTTTCTGAGGTTTGTGTTTGTTTTTTTTTTTTTTTTCATAAATATATTTAGATGGTAAATTATTCAGTGAGCGACATGATGAAAAGATAATTCAATATGGTAACTTTCTGAGACCTCATTCCTCCCTCAAATGTCCTTTAATGAAAGTGTGGTAGGAAATGTCTGGTATATTAAGTTATTGACTCCAATTCATTGCCAGTACTAGAATTGTAGGTTTATTGCTGCTGTCTTTTTGTTATCCAATCTAGATTGAAATTACTAGGTAGTAAGTGCTCAGTTTGAGGAATTTCATGTAAGATAATGAATATGATTGTCAGCAGTTTCTTCCTGATATATTCTAATTTATTGTCATTATTTCTAATTATACACTCTTCAATTATAGAATACACACACACACACCCCCATTTAATCAAAGTTAATAATTTATTTCACTCTGGAGTGATTACAAACGTAAAATATTTGCATTTTGTTATCATGCGCCGCATTAATATATTGCTTACCTTTCCTACGCCTCTTAATTCTGTGCTGTAGATTGCCTCACTGCCTCCAGAAAAATCTGTATTCATTTTGAGTGAGGATGTCAGGATTTGGCCTTTTTAATCTTCCTTAGATTATATTTTAATGTCAAATAAACAGTTTAGCAAATTGAATTGGTACAATATATAATATAAATAACATTCTTGTCTGGGCTGAACTGTACTGCAGAGCCTTGTCATGCCTTTGAGTATTTTGTTCTTTGACAGATTTAATGAATCAATTTACCTGTAAATGGAAATGGCTTACACTTCTCTTTATTCTCTTATACATCTGCCTGATCAATAGGTCCACAGTGCAGGGGGCATGATGAATGATTGTAAAAGGCTGCTGTTCATACAAAGCTCAGAAGAGTAACTTTCAGTTTCAGTGTACAACTTTGATGGTTTTTCAATGTAAAACTTACATGACATCTCAATGTAAAACCACATGGGTACATGGAATTCTAGAGACACAGGAATGACAGGGGATGACATTGTCACCATTGATCTGTTCTGGTAAACTCAAACAGAAAACATTCATTCTTTGTGATTACAATTTCAACTTTATACTCACAAATTACTTCCTTAATAAATGTCAGAAAACTATCTTCATGTTGCATTTTTAGTATACCTAAATTTTAGTTTCTACAGATGCTGCACAGTAAAATTTAGTTCATTTGAAACATTATTCTTTCTTATTCTTAAAAAGATTTCAGTTGCATGAAAGGTAGAAATAGATGTGAGTCTTTTATATGAAATAACAAAGAGTTTTTTGAAATGTGTTCTATGATAATGTTTTACTACATTGTAACTTTGAGCACTATACCTTCTGCATATCTCAGCTTTATGGCTTCTAGCAGCTGCAGACAGCAAGCAGAAAAGAACATTTTGCCCAATGATATTCTGCTGTCCAACAAAATTTTAATATTTATTTTAAAAAGGATTCACAATCTATTTTATCAATTTTAAAAAAAAAATGTTTGATTCTTTTTCCCAGACAGAGCTGAAATGATAAATCATGTTTATGTTTCTGTTTGCTGATGTCTGAATTTCTGAGCTCAATGAGCAATCTTTAACATCTCATAACTTTTGTCATTAGCAAAGCGATATTTTTTTTCCCCAATATTTATATCTTCCATTTATTTGTAAAAGAAGTCTTCAGTAATTGTTCCATATGCAGATACAAAAATTTGATTTAAATTTACCTGGCCCTTGACAATAACAGAGGCATAAGGTGAGAGTTTTATCAAGCACACTGTCAAATGACACTGTAAATACCCATTAATACAGTGACAATGCATGGGGAAAAATATCAGGGTACGATGGATAATGCTTAAAGAAATCAGCTTAATTTTCATGCAGTTTTCTGAATAATAGCTGTCTGATTAAAACCACAGAAGTGTTGTCAAATATGTTAGTTGAATGACGATTAATCAATTTTTGTCTAGTTATAACTTTTACTAATCTTTTCTGTTAAATAAAAAAAAAATTAACTCCTATCCTTAAAAAAATGCCCTGTAAAGGTCTGGACAAAACAGCTACACTTAGAAAGAAATTTTACTTCACATGGTTTCTAGTGCCAAGATAGAACTGACAATGTGTCTGTGTAAAATGAGATTTCTACCATAATCATGGAATTCATGAAAGTTTCCATCTTTCTAAGGAATGAAATATTTCAACTTCTTTCTTCCCCAGGATGGGAAATTGCCATAGTACAGAAAACTTCTTATGTAAGTATACAGAGACAGGTTACAATGCATCAGTCCATAATGGGAAGGTGCACTGCTTTTTATAGGTGCACTGCCACGTTATAGGATAAGTGACTCACTTTTGTGAGTTAGCATTGTAGCATGGTATTTTGTTCTTCATACAAACCCTAGAATCTAGAAATATTTTTGGTTTATACAAAATAAAACTATAAGAAATTGCCTGAGCAGAAGCTCCAACCTAAACCCAAGTTTATGTCTGTATTTTGACTTTATTTTTGTTCACATCTTTTGGCTTCAGGATGTTACTTAAATAGGAAGTAACCAGGACATCAGTAGATAAATTTAGGAGATATCCTTCCAGGAATTCAGTCATTTGGCAGATGAATATTTTCTGGAGTGGGAATTGTTTATATTAAATACTGTCCATTCAATAGATTAATTTGAGGAAAGCATAGGACTACTGAGCATTAAGGAGACTCTCAGAGTGTTTTCTCTACCCTGGTGAAAGTTTGGCAACATACCAGAAAGTTGGCCTTGGAGAGGAGGCAACTATTAAGCTTGTCAAGGCAAAGATAAAAGACAACACAAAGACTTACCTGGAGGAGAGATTACTCTGTGTCAGACTACAAAGAAGTTCTTGCTGCTGCCAAAGTCCATGGAAAAAAATTTGTCGAGAAAGGTATCATGATTATCTTTTTGTACTGGACAATTATGGTGGAAGACTTCAGTGTGGAAAACCTCATTGCTAGCTTACGTCTGTTAGTTAGGACAAAAGGCCAGCACTGTGTTTCTTCCTCCCATAGGTGATATTCTCACAGGGTGGATATTAACAGA
This sequence comes from Podiceps cristatus, assembly GCA_000699545.1. NCBI lineage: Eukaryota > Metazoa > Chordata > Aves > Podicipediformes > Podicipedidae > Podiceps > Podiceps cristatus. The sequence goes on along the minus strand of JMFS01066969.1, from coordinate 5,125 downwards.
TTTCTTATAGGGTAGATTTTTGAAGGGGCTTGTAACTATTCCTGAAACAGCTACGGAACATATTGGTTTCAAAGAGATGGTCTTGCAGTCAGACTGTGCTGTTAGCCAGGCATGGTAGTGTGCAGAACCTTCCCCTTGTCCTTCCTCATGTATATGTTATTCATTTGTTTCTTTATTCAAAACTCTCCTTGGTTGCCTCTTCTTTGGTATAGAGAGCTGTATGAACATCATCAACAGACACTACCAAGCTGAGTAATGACAAATTTGACTGAAGTTAATAGGAACTGCAAGTATTTTAGAAATGAGGACAATATAAGAAGTGATATATAACTGCAGACTTCCAGGAGAAAAAGGAGTATATAAAATTTTTTATAGATATTTTTCCTACTTTTTTAAAAAATGGTTTTTAAGCAAAAAATTCATATATGATTTAGGCTGCCAAAGTGGTGTTATGTAGTTGGTGATATTTACCGTAATGATCCTACATCTTCTTGGAATGCTCTTTCTTCATGGCCCTATTGCTTGCAATGCTTTCTATGCTTATTTCTCCCCCGCCTTGTTAGAATACATCACCGATTCTGTATTTCTTTGCAGCGTCTTTACACTTGTATGCCACCTTTGACTGAAAGACTTGCTCCCTAACATGAAAGAGTGAAAAGACTCATTATACTTCTTTACTCATGTGAATATTTAGATATAAAAAAGAATTATACAAACTCGAGACCTCAGGAGGTCATGAAAAAACAGGGAAGTTGCTTCCTCTTTCTCCACAAATAAAATGAGGTTTCAGAGCTATTTGTGGAAAGTACACAGTTACCTTCAGCATGAAGGAGGAGCAAAACTTCTCGCAATTGAAGTCTACTTTCTTCACTCACATTCAGTATGACATATTGCACTTTATTTCATCATTTTCATAGGTGTTTTGGGTGAAAATTTGGATGCTGAATCCAGGGACAGGAATCCCATTTATTTCAATACAACAGGTCCAGAAAGCCATCACTCACCATTTGTTTCCTGTTTTTCTCTCTCTCTTGTTTTAGCTAAGCTACAATTTGTTCATGAGGCCTATAGGGAACATTCTGATTATCTCCCCAGGCAATGCTGACCCTTGGGCCCGTCGGCCTTTACCAGCTGTTTTAAGTGAGGTCAGTCAAAGAGTAGGATGTGTGCTTAAATGGCCATGTAGACAGAAGTCATTTCTTTTTTGAGCATCCCAACATATTCCTAAAGCACTGACAGGAAGACAAGCTTCTTACACTGTGTTTCTTGTTAAATCTTCCAGTCTGGGGAATTTTTATGTGGGAAAATCTGACACCTACCTGTCTCCTTGCTTTAAGCTGTGCAAAGAGAACAAATACTAGCAAAGGAATCCAGTGATTTTGCTTTTTCCCATCCAGGCTATGACTGGAGCAGAGCACTGCTTGCATTTCTTATGAAAATTTAGCAGCTCAGCCATACAGCAACACAGTACTTCTGAAGGAAGGACTTTACTTCCACTTACTTTGCCTAAAAGAAAGCAATGTAGTACCTAGGCTGCAGGAAGAACTGGATCACAGCACAGCCATAATATCGGATACAAGAAAACATAATTTTGGACATACGGATCTTGATCTGGACTTTCAGTTTAGGTCTGCTCCCGGGGGTTGAGTTACCTTTAGGCTACTAGTCTTACTCCAGTCATTGTAAGGGAATTATTGCTTTCTTAAACTGGCAATCATCAGGCTTAGAATTAGGCCTAAGTGCAGGCCAGGACACAGCCTTGCTGTTTGATACCATGCAAATATTTACTATTTCCATCTATGCAGTTTTGTTTGACTGCAATGGATCTGTTTCTTTCTTCTTTTGTTTACTGTCTCACTGTTTTTCCAGTTACTGTGGTTTTGGGCTGCTTTAACAGTGGAGAGGAATTCAGAAAAAAAGTCCAGGAGGTCTGTGCTATAATATTCTTCTCTGAACCTGCTTATAGATATTTTCTTTCAAGAAAGTCACTCTGGTTATTTTTCATATTAATAAGAAAAATAACCCATTAAAAAAGAAAGTACGTTTTCAATGATGGGCTTGGTATGTAGAAGATGTTTTGAATTATCCATGGGCAGTTTGATTCACTGAATAATTCACTAACCATGCTGTACACGGCATTAAAAAATCAGCAGCTCCTTGTACTATTATTCTGGCAAGCTTCTTACAGGTAACTTCTAGTGCTTGATGAGACCATGTCAATACATACATTCATGTTTTTCCAAGTACATTTATTAGAATTGTATTTTAATTTGCACTGTAGCACATACCTAAAAATTACTTTTTCAGCATAAAATTTTCTTTAAATCTATTTTTTAATGTGAAATTAGTATGAATAATTTCATGCTCAGCATTAATATTTGTTTATACAATGTGTTTAAAATTATTTTTAATATATATTTTACAACTAGTGATATACAGATCTGTCTATTTGATGAAGACCTGGTATCTTTTCATATCAGCTTCAAAATGCTCATCACATTAATTCTAAAAAGTAGAAGTAGATGTAAATACATTTTGATTTACATTGTCACAGTCTAAACATACATCAAGAAACATTCTTTTTATAATACAGGCCATATCCAGGGAAACAAACTCAAGCTTAGGAAATTTTCCTACTGGGTTCTTTTGATTCCTGGGAATCTGCAGAAAATTCAAATCCAAAATTTCCTTTTTTCTCCCCTATCAAACTCTGAAGTTGCAGTCCTTAGAAAAGTGCATACCTCAGTAAGATGAAGAATGTAAAATCAAAGAAATATCCAGGTGATGAAAATAGTGTTTTGGTGTGGTTTGGGTGTTCTTGGTTTGGTTTAGTGGGGGGGGGTTGCTTTTTTGGCTGGTTTGGGGTTTTTTGTTTGTTTTTTTAAAACAAAATATATATAAACAGCCGCGAAGAACTGAAAACTGTTAACTCACAGAAAAAAATTATGCTTTCTGCCACGATTTTGGTCAGAATAGATGATACATGACTGAGGCTACTACAATGGGTCAGGCTTAGTATGACTTAAGGCAAACTAAGAAATACCTTGTAATCTATTAGACAACAAGATTAGTGGTTACCTGGTCAGAAATGTCTACCTCAGCAGATCCTGAAATAACCTTTAGGAAATTTAGCTTCAGGTGATGCAGTAGGAGCTGTTGGATGCTGCAGCTGCATTACTTCAAAAATCTTACCCAGCTATGAACATTGTATGGCTGTAACTCTGGTCCTTAATGACTTGAACTTTTTGTTTGGTATTGCTCTCAAGAATAAAGGTGGGGAATGAAGAAGTCCCCGTTACTAAAATGTTTACTTGCTGCCTTGTTCCCTGAGGTTTAACTGGAATAATCCATCATCTTATTGTTCTTTTGCTCCTTCCGGAGGTGTTCCAAGTGTTAACTTTTATTTTAGGGATAAGCGTCTCTGTGTCTAGCCTGATGAATCACAGCAAACATGGCATGCTTCCCACTGCTGCCTGTCTGCAATCTGTATAAATCTGGAATCCCAGGTAAGAAAGTGGAAACAAGTGAGGCAACTGTGGGGTAGGTTCAGTGACATTTTCCTCAGTTATAAACGACAAGCTATAGTGCAAGTTAACTGCATGTGGAAATCTGTTCCTCTTTGGCAGAAAGTCCTGGATCTGGAAAGGCTTGGGATGGTCTTGTAGGATCTTTGTAATTAATCGACCACATGAAAGACAGCAGGGTCATGGGGTAGGTCTTGGACAATTCATGGCTTTAGAGTACTAAAGCCTTTTCATAAAAGAACAAACCGTGTTGATATTTTCAACAGATAAGAAAGAAATGCAAGAAAAGCTGTGGCTCCTGCTATGAAAGTTTTACCCTTATTGCTGACTGAATGAACACTGGCAATCTGGCCTTTTTGTGATACTAAATATACTGAATTTCCTTCAGGCAAGAAATAAAGATCAAGTCCTCACAGAGAACCTTGCAGCAATCATCTGAGGACTTCTGAAGGTTTTGTTCATTACCCAATTTGCTTATTTGGTGCACTGCCTCTCTACAGGTCTAGCACAAACTCATTGGACAGTATCACTCAGTGGAGTGTATTGGGTTATGAGCCATAATGTCACACTGAGTTATGTCAGATGTGACACAATATGACCCTAAAAAATATGACAGATAGTGATGAGCAGGAAAGGACATTTCAAAAACATCTGTCAAAGTAAAGTCTTTTGTATTATTATTTTTAAACCTAACCTTGAAAAGAGTCATTTTTAGAAAATAAAATTTAAGAAGAGGACAAAGATTTCCCCCACAGAGTAATTTTTAATATCTAAAAAAATGTAAATGATTAGTGGAAAAGCAAATATTTACCATTGTGGAATATATTCCATCCACAAACAACTTCTATACATGTCCAGCTGCACTGTCTTCTACAGAAAACCAACTTTCCTTCAGTCTTATGTGTGGGGTATTTTTACAAATCTGGGGAGATTATGTTAGATATATATCATATGTTCCCTCTAGCTGAGATTGTTTTATACATATACATATACATGTATGCTTTTTCTTAAGTTCCCTTCTTCAAATTGATGGCTCCCTAGTGGGCTTTTTAACACTTATGTGGTGTTTATCATCTTTACAAGATCTTTTAAATATGTGTGATTGTACTTAGCTTCATGAGGTGTGAGTGAACTGAATGGACAACAGGTCTGTCAATGGTGTTTAAGGTTAGTTTTACAGGTCTCAATTGTTGATTATGCAGTGAAACTTCCTACATGTTAACATCTGATATAAATCCCATGACACGTGTTTCAGGGTCAGGCTGCTGGATGATATAGATGCTGTGTATGGAATCAATGGCTCTGAGAAAGGCAATGCTGTGCAGTTGTTTCTCATAATGCCAAAGATTGAAAGGTGATTCATGGTGCTATAAGCATGTTAAACTGTATTTATTATTATGAAAATTACCTTTCTGCACTTCCTATAAATGATTACATTCTTGAAATGTACATTAGAGTTATAACATTTCAGCTCTAGACTTTTCTCTGTAAAGGTTTCTAACACTATCGAAGCAGATGGGGTGCATCCACTGTGAGCGTTCTCTTTCATCCTAAGATGTGGAAAACCTGAAGTGGAGGAAAAAGAAAAAAGAAAGGGGGGG
>JMFS01066968.1:0-21665 GCA_000699545.1 Podiceps cristatus | reverse complement strand
TTGCTGTCCTGGTCAACTGTTTTTATCTCAATTCACAGGTTCTCCTTTCTTTCTAATTCTCCTCCCCATCATACCTAGGGGAGGGAAGGAGAAGGGGGACAGTGAGTGAGTGGCTGTGTGGTATTGGATTATTGGTTGGGGTTAAACCACGACACTGTATTTGGTGGAGTATAAAGAAAAAAGTTTATCTTTTTTTTTGTTAGAAATTGGGATTGACATATTTCTTAAACTCCTTTTGCTTGAAAGACCAGTTTTTTGTGGCAGAGTTGTCTTGAGATGGGTAGCAAGAGGAAGAAAAAAATCTTTTTTCTAAGTTTTCCACTACGGTTCCTTAAACGATTGATAGGAACTGCCAGATACCTTTTCAATGCTATTATTTATCTGTAGACCATTCCGTTACTTACTCTTCTAGTTATCTCTGTGGGGTTCAGAAAGAAGTAAGAAGTCTGGAGTCTACATCTACTGCCTATCAAATATGTGTGTGTGTGTGTGTGTGTGTGTGTGTGTAAATATTGTGAAGTCTTTATATTTGGAATAGTTACAGATGCTTTTTTATTGTTGTCGCTTCCTAATCTTTTCTGGTTCAAAATCAATGTTAAAGGAAAAGTGTGGTTCGTATTGGATACTCAGATTTCATTTTAAGTATGAACTTTAGCTCCACTCACTAGCTGGCCTTTAAAGGGCAAGATAAATACCCATAAGTGAAAAATGATGCATTTGTGTTCTTTTAAACAAACAGGATTACATGTTCTTAAAATCAAAGGTCATCTCTTTTTAGCAGTCCTTCAGCTCTTCTACTTTTGGTTCTATCAAAAACTGAGGAATTATATTCCATTACTTACTCTTTCATTAGATCCAGTATTTTTGAGAGCCTTTTAGTAGTATATACATCATTAAGATCATATGAAATGTTTCTTAATTTTCCTAGGATTGCCAAAGTGAAAAACTTGCAACAGAAATTATTTTATGTTAAAACAAAGTTAATGCATCAGAAAGAGTTAGAGAGGGTTGTTTGTTTGTTTGGTTGGTTTTTTAAACCAATATTTTTTTCCAATGGAAAACATTTTCTTCTCACATTTTTTCTTTCAAATTCCTTTACAGGAGAGAAAAGGAGAGTAAAAACAAAAACAAAACACCAAACAAACAATAAAACCCACCCAAAACAACTAAGAAAGCTTTAGCCTTCTATAAATACACCAAATTCAAAAGAATCTGTGCTTATTGCAAGTATGGGCTTATTTCTAGTAGTTAGTCAGCCCCATTTCTACTAAAACCTACCATGTCTTCCTGCATCTGTTCACACATGCCCAGTGCATCCAGTAAGACTGCAGCATGCTTCACTGAAACAAAATGCAAGGAATGTGTCCCAGACTTTGAAAGCCTTTCGTTGTCTAAATAAACAGACAGCATAAAAATGACTATTTCATAGTCGTCCACTTCAGCTGAAGCTGCACTTAAAGATCATGGCAGAAGCTGTCTTTAAAAAGCAATAACAGTCATCACCTTGAATCCTTTAATCCTGCTACTCTTTTTCTTATGTAGATGGCTACGTCTGTACAAAGTCTCACTGTCCCCTGGCACAGAGGTTTTCATTAGTTCTCAGCTCTCTTCCTCTCTTTTCCACTGGTTGCATACCTAGAGGGAGTTTATTTGAACACTTCCAATCCAGAAATCATTGTGTTAGAAACAATCTTTGAAAGGGGTACAGACAGGTTCTTATTTTAGCTGACTAAATTGGTAGATTTTTACCTTTAATATAAGGATTTTAGGTGGTTCAGATCCAATTGTTCCTACTCATGCTTGTTAAGCACAAAGGCTTTGATTTATGTGTTCAAAAGTCCTGTCAAACTAGGTCCCCATTTATAGCATAGCTATTCTGGTCCAAGGTCTCCTGTTCCAAACTTTGATAAAGTGGAAACTCCCTGGAGAAGGGGGAAGTAGTGCGAACAGAAGGTTTTATTACTGAAATAGTCAAAGTGAAACTTCAATGTTTGGTTCCTTTTTCCTAACCTTTGGAAAGGAACAGAGGATGTGCAACACTCAATTTGAATATTTTATTCCTTATCCCACTCCCCTAAACACCAACACATATAATAACAGTTAAAATACTTTTTTCAGCAGAAGGATTTTCTAACAGTAACTTTGGTCCAGTATTTGTATCTGTCAATATGCACACTGTACATAAATTATACTATTGCGTATTTTTTTTTCAGAAGGAAGAGCACAAGACAATTAACAAATGATTACACACTGTATTTCTCTCAGTAACTATCAGCATTTATATTAATACTTAAGTTTGTAGAAAACTTATTCATTGTAGTTTTGTTAAACCCAAATTGCCTTTTTAATGAGGGAGGAAAGGCCATAAATTACCTCCAGTGTGTTTGCTTAGCCTCCTGAATTTGCTGTTTACAGACATATCACAATATGAGAATATGAGGAGGTTAATGGTTCTTTTTTTCTCCTAGTAAATACCATTAAAAGAGATCTGAGGATAAACTACATAGATTTAAGAGTGGAAGAAAAATGTATGTTATTTCCTGACAGTAATAACATTGTTATGAGGCTTTTTGCTCCACAAGATTCCATTTAATTATAATAGGAAAAAAAAAAAAAAAAAACAAACAAAAAAACAAAAAACAAACACAAAAAACCCCAACTAGAATAAACTGCTAATGAGAGGTATACAGGTACATTCCCAACAACACTTTGAAGTTTAGGCATCATATATATTCTTTTTATTTGTTATTATGCGAGGCAGATAAAGACAAAAAAAAGATGTGCAAAATATTGCTCACTATGAAATCATGTCATTTTTTGTCATGCACTATTGTAAAAATAAGTTTGTTTTCTTCTGTAATTTTTATCAATATATGTAAATCACATATAGAATAACAATTCTGACTGAGTCTTCGTTGTTGTCCTTAGTTGTACTCATTAATTCTAAATTGTATTGGCATATTGACAGGCAACTAAAGAGAATGAAATAGGATTTGCTGGCCAAAGTCTGAGCAGGTTTCTGTCCTAGTGCTGATCTTTATAGGCATCTGGGTAAGATCCATTTCAGAGTCCTGTCCTTCTCAAGGTATATTGTTACAGGTTAGGGGCATTCCCCAAATGAAAATCTCAGGGACTGAGCACCACAACACCTTCATTTCAATTGTACTATCATACTAGATACAAGTGACCAGACAGTACAAGAGCACTGTTACAGTAAACAGTGTAAAAGATGGGTTTGAATTAAGACCAGAAGACAAAATTGCACTCTGGGAAAAAAAAAAAAAAAAAAAGCTGATGTATTTGATGAACTCTTAAAAGCCTTTTTCAATACCGTACATTCTCTGTTCTGAAATTCTGTATTGCTGGTGTTTTATTCACAAGTTCCATGGTTGCTAGTCTGGCACTGTGTTATGGAGAAGGGCAAAGAAGACAGAGCAGTGTTCCCCTCATAGAGTAATTGTTTATGTAGGTGGACTCAGAGGCTTATATATAAACACGCTTTATGGCAACTAGGGTTTGTAATTGCCAGCAATATCAATTTTGTTTCTTCACTTTTTTCAGGAACCTGCAGCCATCTAATAATCCTCTGTAAATTGCTTCATTTCCCTGAGAGCTCTCTTGTTGTACTTTGATCTGTCAAGACAAATAGTGATCTGGAACCTGGTTCATATCTTTGCTCTACATTTTTACCATGCTATGGGTTGCTGTTTTTGAACCATCAAACTAGCACACATTCTGGTATTAAAGCAAACTGAATAATTGTCCCATTTTAGAGTCCGCAAAGTAGAATTTGATGTGAAGCAAGTTTTCTTCAGTTCTGATTGTGCATAAAATATTAATGCCCATAAAATTACTGTGGAGGAACTTCTGTGATGCAATGTTAATGAATAATGATATGAACTCACTTAACACACTTTATTTAGTCGTGAAACTCTTCATGAATGACCAAAGAACGGCACAACTATGTCCATCTTTCACATTAGATTTTTTTTGGTGGTGTTTTTTAAGATGAAAGGACAGTTACACTTTTGGTCTTTGTAGATAAAAAATACCAGTTTCTGAGTCATTTAAGTTCTTTCCCTCCAGGGCATGAATTAACTACTTGTACACAGAAATTAATGTTGTGATTTTTAAGCATTTATTTTAAATACCTTGATAAATATTGGGAATACAAATACAAATTAACATTTTTTTTTTATGTAGAGATGGGAGATATTTTTATATTTTTATTAAAACTCCATTCTAAACAAAATATTTGGGAGAGGTAACTTTTTTCTCCTGATAACATTTTAAAGAAAACTTAAACAAAATTTTCCAGAAAACTCGGGAATTCTCTGTGTTTTAAGCAACCATTCCTTAATCTCTCGTGCATACTTTGTTAGGCTAGAACAAAAACATTTGTTCAATTCCTTACAGGGAAGGGGGTTTTAGTGCCTAGACCAGCTTTTTAGTAAAAATTGCTATAGGTTTGACACGTGCAAACTGACAGCTTTGACAAGGAGCCTTTACAGACTGCTCTGTGAGTAAAAAAGTCTCTCATTTAAGAAAGGACTATCAGATAAGAAACTGTCAAAAGTCAGATATATCAATAAGTGAACTTTACAATAAGATTTCCTTATTTACAAAGAGGATAACACAGATCTTTATTCTCTCCCTCTCTTTTCCTCTCATTTTTCCAAATATCAAATATATCTTAAACAAACAATAATACAGCACATTGAACAGTACTTTGCCCCTCCTTCTGTCAAAAAATATTTGTAAAAAGATATTTGCTACTAAGTCCCCCCTACCTCTGAGGCAGTCTTAAGAGATTGCACTAGGACTTAACTTCCAAACCACTGAACAGCCTCCAGCACAGAGGATAAAATACATTGTAATTATGGTTCAAATAGTTCTCTCTTGCGTACTGAAGGTTCACCTTGTAATTGCTGGTCTAAAGGACGCATTAAGGAATTAGTAATGAAATAGCAAACTAGACTAGCAAATAATGCTGTAGCCTGTATGTAATAATGAGTATAGCAGCTGGAAGACAGCGCAAATGGCACTAGAAATTAGAATATTTTGGCTTTCTTATTCAGTCTGCTGTAAAACAAGACTTCAGTTCAAAAGGAATTCTTCTGTACTTAATCACACACTTACATAAACAACTAAAACCATGCACATTACATGTCCATGCACATATATTTTGCATCTGACATTGTTATATGCATATTTACAAGAGCATCCTTTCTTTTGCATAATGAAAGATGTACCATCCTTGTATTCCTTATCAAATACATAAGTTATTAGCTTGAATTTTATTCCAGGATAATTTTTTTATGCATATTTTCATTCTGGTTTATATCATCTCTCCTTCATGATATACCTTTCTAAAATATCTTCATTTTCCTTTTGCAAAGTGTCGCTTTGCAAAAGTTTGAACGATGTCATGCACACATTTCTTATAAATCTTATTTATCGTTGCAATCTCTATCATAGCATAGAGTTATTATGCTATGTTATTAAAGAACTAGCTGGCAAAATTTAACACAAAAAAATTAGCTGCAAAAGTACAGTACTTGTTGAATACAGTTGCTTAGAAATTTATGCCAGAATGATAACAATTCTTCTACTTTTGAAAATATTTTGATGCACTGTGACTCTAATAGAAAAAGCCCACTTTACAGGGAAAAGACATAAACATTAAAAAAAAAAAAAAAAAAAAAAAGTATTAACCATATCGTTTAAAAAAGTGATTTAACATTTTTTCCTAATGCAAGATAAGTTGGATGGCAATGGGAAGGTCCAGAAGACATCAATACATTTTTCCCCTCTGACAGTGCTGACTATCAAAACAAGAAGTTTTAAACAAAAGATTTGGATTTAATGAAGTAAGGCTGTGGAACCATTGCAGCTGATGGTCAGCCTAATTACTTGTGCTAATGAGAAATGTTGAATCACCTAAAGATATTGCTGCTCCAAAAAGAAGGTGTTGTGTTTGTATAGGTGTTATAGCACACTACACAGACACAGAGAGAATACGGCCCACAGACAATCAAGAGAGCAAAAACAGAATCATAGAATGGTTTGGTTTTGAAGGGACCTTTAAAGATCACCTACCCTCCTGTCATGGGCAAGGGCATCTTTCACTAGATTAGGTTGCTCAAAGACCCTTCCAACCTGGCCTTCCAATGATGGGGCCTCCATAGCTTCTCTGGGAAAACTGTTCTAGTCTCTCATCACCCTCATCGTAAAAAAATTTCTTCCTTATAGCTAATCTAAACCTACCCTTTTTCAGTTTTAAACAATTGTCCCTTGCCCTATCCTTTTTTTTTCTTTCTTATAAGCTTCTTTAAGTATTGAAAGACCATAATAAGGTCTTCCCAGAGTCTTCTCTTCTGCATGCTGAATAACCCTCACCCTCTCCACTTTTCTTCATAGGAGAGATGTTCCAGCCCTCTGATCATTTTTGAAGCCCTCCTCTGGACCATATCTAATAGGTTCATGTCTTTCTTGTGCTGGGGGTGCCAGAACTGGATGCAGTACTCCAGATGCAGTTTCACAAGAGTGGAGTAGAGGGCAAAAATCGCCTCCCTTGACCTGCTGGCCATGTTTCTTTTGGTGCAGCCCAGGATACAGTTGGCTTTATGGGCTGTAAGTGCATTTTGCCAGTTCATATCTAATGAACTTCTATCTATTTCATGTACCAGTATCCCCAAGTCCATCTCTGCAGGGCTCAGTGTACACTGATACTGTTGATTGCCCTGGCCAGGTGCAGGATTTTGCAGTTGGCCTTGTTGAAACTCATGGTAAAATCATGTGTGTACTGATTCTGTTGACCCATACATATTGTTGATCAACACTTGTCCTTGTTGAACTTGAAGAGGTTTACACTGGTGCATTTATCAAGCCTGTCAAGATCCCTTTGGATGGCATTCCTTCCTTGCTGGCCTATAAACTCTACCGTTCAGCTTGGTGTCACCTGCAAACGTGCTGAGGATGCACTCAATCCCACTGTGTATGTCATTAATAAAGATACTGAGCAGTATGAGTTCAAATAAGGACCCCTGACAGACCACTTACTACTGATCTCCATTGGGACATTGAGCTGTCAACTGAAACTCTTCGGATGCAGCCATCCAGCCAATTCTTTATCCATCTAATAGTGCATCCATCAAACACATATCTCTCCAATTTAGCAGCAAGAATGTTGTGGGAGACCATATCAAATGCCTTACAGAAGTCAATTACATCCGCTTTTCCCTTACCCACCGTCCTTATTCAGTGCAGTCACTCCATCATAGAAGAGCATCAAATTAATCAGGCATGATTGGCCCTTGGTGAAGCTATGATGGCTGTCTCTAACCACCTTCCTGTCTTCCATATGCTTTGACATAGATTCCAGGAGGATCTGTTCCATGACCTTACCAGGTCCAGATGTAAGGCTGACTGGATGGTAGTTTCCAGGTCCTCCTTTTTACCCTTTTTAAAATGGGTGCAATATTCCTTTTTCTCCAATCTCTGGGGACTTTTCCTGACTGCCATGACTTTTCAAACATAATGAAGTGCAGCTTAGTAACTATATGTGCCTCAGGACCCTGGGATGTATCTTTTTAGGTCCCATGGACTTGTGTATGTTCAGGTTCCTCAGATGGTCTCAAACTTTATCTTCTCCTGTGATGGTCAGACTTCTTTCTTCCAGTCCCTGCATTGAGTTGTTTAATACTGTCCATACCAGTTGTCACCAGATCTTCTGTTCCATTTATTGTGGGGGTACAATTTCTTCTGTCTTTCTTTTCTAAGCAACATATCTGTAGAAGTCCTTATTATTCTTCACATATCTTCCCAAATTTAGCTCCAGCTGTGCCTTAGCATTCCTGATCCCATCCATACACTCCCAGGAAGAATCCCTATATTCTTCCCAGGATGTATGTCCCTGTTTCCACTGTTTGTGTGTTTCCCTCTCATATGCCAGTTAGACCAGGACGTTCTTACTCAGCCATGCTGGTCTCCTGTCTTCCTTGCCTGATTTCTTCACATGGAAACCAAGAGGTCTTATTCTCTAAGAAAAATGTCTTTAAAGAGCTTCCAGCTCTATTCTACCTCTTTATCCCTGATGGCAGTTTCCCAGGGGGTCCCATCCACCAGTTCCATAAAAAACTGAAATTTCACTTTTCTAAATTTTAAGTTCTTACCTCTACTTTTCACCTGGTTTATATCCCTTAATTCCACCATTTCCCAGGGCATGGTCACTGCAGGCCAGACTGCCACCAGTCTTGACCTCTCCAATAAGCTCCTCTGTGTTGGGGAGAAATAAGTCCAGCAAAACTTTTCCTCTGGTTGGACTGTCTATCACCTGGATTAAGAATTTTTCCTTGATGCACTCCAAGAGTGTCCTAGACTGCTTGCAGCTTGCTGTGCCACTTCTCCAGCAGGTGTCAGGGTAAAGGTCTGTGAACAGAAAGCTTCCTGTAGTTTCAAGCACTGGAACAGGCTGCCCAGCGAAGTGTTTGAGTCACCATCCCTGGAGGGATTTAAAAGATGAGTGTCTAGATGTGGCACTTAGGGACATGGTTTAGTAGTGGACTTGGCAGTGCTAGGTCCACGGTCGGACCTGATGATCGTAAAGGTCTTTTACAATGATTTTCAAGTGATTCTATGATTCTATAAAAAAGAAGGCTTTACCATCATCTTCTGCTTGATGAGGCAACCTTTAGTAAACATACACCATGAGGCTTCCTTTCTTGGTTTGGCCTCTAATTTTCACCCATAAACTCTAGATCTGTGCATCACTGTTTTCCAATGACAGCTTGTTTTCTTTTTTGCATACAGGGCACCTGGTACCTTTTTTTGCGTAGAGGGCAACCCCTTCACCTTTCCTTCCTTGTCCCTCCTGAATATAGAGGGCAGCTACCCCCACCTGTTCCTCCTGCACAGTTTATAGTCATTACTTGCGGCACTCCAAGCTTGTGATTCATCACACCAAGTTTCAGTGGTAGCAATCAGATCATAGCTTTCTAGCTGCAACAGTGGCTTCCAGCTCTTCCTGTTTGTTACCCATGCTGCATGCATTGGTGTAGAAATGTTTTTGTTGGAATGTCAACTGGCTTACCTTTTTGGCAGAACATTTTTGGAGGGTTGGGGGGGCATTCCTCCCTACTGCAGTAGGTGCGTTTATCCACCCTGTTTCTTGTGAGAACACAACTGTAAGGGCTTTAGACCTCAGTCCCAAAGTTCATTAGGTTATAAATAAATAATGTTCATTTAATACTGCATATCCTGTATATGTTTAACTAGCAGAAAGGTTAAGTTATTAATGACAATCATCTGAAATTTTTAGTAGTCTATTACTAGTATCACCCGTCAAACTACATAGATGTTTCTTTTTATTTAGAAGCATATTTTAGTGTGTACATACCTACATGGATGATTTTTTTTTTTTTAATTACAAGATTTCTCTATCTTTAGTATACAATGATACTTCTAAGTTAAACGAATCTGTTCATAAAGTAAACACTAAAAATGAAGGAGCAAAGCTGACCTGATTAAGTGTTAGCTGAGCAAATGGTTTTGAATATGTCAAAGAAGAGACCTCAGAACTTTAACTCAAATCTGCAAGGGATAGCAGTATTTCACCTTAAGTATCAGTTTGATTCTGAGAATCCCAGTTTGTTTATTAACTCTACTTAAACGGCTACATCTATGGAGAAGCAAGATGATATAAAGAGTGTAACAGGCTGAAAACTGTCCACATAAAAATGATACAGAATAAGCAGAAATTACCTGTAGCAGTTCAAATCTCAACATGCCTAAATTCTGAATTGCAGATTTGTGGTTGTTGGAGATTTGTGTCATTTGCTCTGAGAACATCCTGCAACACCATAGCATCACCATAGCAGATGACTCTCTCACAAGCTGTGGTTCTTCATTCTTGCCCTCTCCATCATGCTAGACTCAGAGCTTCACATATGTTTAATTCCCAGATGGTTTATTGACAGCCTGAGGTTTGAGTCTTGTTCTAAAGTACTTTATGAGAACAAGTGCTGGGTAATCTTTCATTAATTTCTCTAAACCTGGTCCAGGGGTCTGCTTTGCTTTCAACGCCCTGAACATTTGAGCATTCACTTGACTAGGTCATCGCTTAACCTTTCCCCAAATATGTTTCTAAGCCTAAGATCCTCTGCCTTCAACAGAGCATGCAGCCATGTGATCCTGTGAAATGTCTTGAAATGCTGCAGGTCATTACAAAGAAGGCTAAAGGACAGCAAAATTGTTCCAAAATTAAGGCAAACCTGTTTCCAAGACTTGTATTAGATTCTTTGTATCACCACTGGTACCTGACCTGTTCAAAAAGAACTTGGGTATCGCTTTCACCTGAGGTAGTGCTTTCATCACAGCAGTTCTTGTTCAACAGCAGCAGTGAAATGGTGGATCTAGACAAGGCAGACCTAGAAGACTCAGGTCACAGGATTACCGACAGTATTTCAGAAATACTTGTTATCTTCATTTCTATATTGGAGTTTACGTTCCTATGTGAATTGCCAAGAACAATCTTTTTGCCACTTTCAAGGAAGAAGCTGGTAAAGGATTATGCCTGGCCCACACATTTGGCAGAAAGTTACGTGGTTGATGAGTTTTCTTGGTTCTTTCCTTCTTCCCTTTGTTCTTAATCGAAAGCCCTGGAGACAATGGTGTGGACCAGGCATCATGTCAATGGTGACTTCTCCTCCTCTAACACCAGCAAAATTCTTCTTTTTCCTTTCCTTCTCAGCAAAGCTGTCTGAAAAGAAACCATTTCTCCCTTTCCTGTGCTTTCCTCCTACTGTAGCAATTTCTTTCTCCCTCATCACCTCTTTACTCACTATGCAGAAAAGTTCAATGCAGTTCATTTTTCTTCCTGGACAACATAGCCACAAGCTTAAAAAAGTATGCACAGACACAGATGGAGTAGTTCTATAAAAGAACAGTGAAACAATAATCAAGTAGGGATTTTGTATCAACAGATTAACAAAACAAAATGGGTCATTCTTTTAGTATAGCACCCACAAATCACATTAATAGGCAACAAATGCAAATAATAATTTATGATGACATTACAGGTAAACAAAGAATAAAAGTATTAAAGTCATAGGTTTTATTTTAAAATTCTAAGTACCTGCCCTTAGATCTAAACCCTAGATGACAGGATCAAGGAAGAGTACTCAGACAAAATGTAGACCATCTTGAACAGGAAGTGGAGAAAGATATGGGAAAATTGAATAAGTCAGTAAAGCAATTTGTGAGGTGCCAAGTTCTCGTTCTCAGGCAGCACAAAGAAGAATGTTGCTTTGGACTCATCTACGCAGTCTGACACAAGTGCAAAGACTACCCCAGCACTGTGATATGGAGCTCACTGTAACTGCCATTTTGATTGCCCTTGGCCTTTTTCTTTATATCCACTGCCTCACCAGGACCTGTTTACTGTTTCTTCCCACACAAAACCTTTCATCCTTGAAGATGTAAATGCAGAGTCAGAGAGTTGAGCCTTCCAATACACAGATAAGTCTGGTTTTCTACTTTTTAGAGAATAGCTCGTACACAATAGGTAAAAGGCAACTTGGTCAGGAAAAAGAGTTCTAAGGCAAGAAGAGTCAGCAACCAGAAGCACAGTCAGGCCTTGCTCTGCAGCTGCTGTCATAGTTGCTGAAGGATGCCTGGCACTAGTCAAGGCTTCGGGAGCCAGAGCATCATGCTCCCTCCTCAGGTTTGTCAGCCAGGCCATCAAGGGGTAGGAGAGATTGCCAACCATTCCCAGCAACATAGTTGTGCTACCCAGCACAGCAATGATACGTGAGAAGTGTTGGGATCATGCTCTCTGGCAGATAACTTGGACCAGATGGCAACAGTGATAAAATTCCTGTGATACTCCACAGTGGCTTACAGGACATGAGAGAAGCTCCTTCCTCCCCTTGGTGCAGAACCCAGATATGTTGGTAAGATGGGGGACATGCAACAGATAAGCATATACGTCCTATGAGTAATCATGTTGCATAGGGCAACCTCTTAAAAGATAAGCATCTGTATCTATGACCCAGAGATGGCATGAACCACACACAATAGCTCAGGCTGGCCATCCCTCCCAGATTGTGATATCTGTTGTCAATTTGGCTTTACTGAACTGTGAGGTGAGGCAGTGAGCATTTGAAGGTTGCTGACTTTTGCATTTTTACAGCCACTTTATTCTCCATATTCAGTAGAATAATACTGGTTGTCTGGCTAATCAGAAATATAGATAAGTTCATGAACCCAGACTCATATCGAATGCTGAATGGGAGCCAGTGGTTCAACATCTGTAGCTATGACTCTGCTAAGCAGTAGGACTGTGAATTTAGTCTTTTGTTTGTTGTCGTTCTACAGGAAAAGATTGAATAATAAGGAACATTCCACAATTTGAAATAGATAGGATAAATATATTAAAAATAAAAACTCTCCGACTCTGTAGTAATAGAGACCAGTCAAGAAAATGAACTATCACAAACTATCTCTTTTCTCTCTAAGACTTATATGGCTGATTCTTACATTATCCTGGAATCACTTATTTACCATACTTCTAAATGGAACTGAAACATACAGAGGGGAAATACAATGTTTAAAAAGAGGATACTGAGACAAAGTCACTCTTCAGAACTGTGGCTACAGTGATAATCAAGAAAACACAGACCTGTGGTACAGAAATTTCCAGCTCTAAGATTTTGTGTTCTGTTTTATTCTACAACTTAGTACAACAAAACAACATTAATTTTGAATGTATGATTAGGTTAAAACCATTCCTCCTCTCTCTAAACTTCACTTTGTACTCTGTTGATGCAGTGAATTAAGTTTTTGGTTTGAATTAATGAGTCTGTGTTTCAAATATTATTGAACAGAGAGTATACTGAAGTCTTTGGTTTTCAAGACATTTTTTATGGCTCTTTTTCTGTCTCAATTAACATGAGTGATCTAAACTGATATCTATAGTGAAGCATATTCAGGTGTCTGAGGAATTAACTATTGCTTCAGTTGAACATTTTCTTCACTTCTTTCTTCCCTGTCTAAAAGGCAAACCATCTAGCCTAAACAGCTTGAACTTTCTCTGTACCCTTAATTGACATCATCAGGGATTGTTAAATATGGTCCTGGTCAATGTTCTGTCTGTTCGATCAGACCTTTGAAAATATTTTTCTTCTTCTAGAATGAAGCCTGTCATATGTATCATCTTCTACCACAGTTCCAACTTACTACATTATAGTAGCATGACCATTTCCACCATTTGACTCAGATAACAAAATTATATATTAGAGGGATGTGCATTATGAAATAGCACATCAATTTAATGCCCCAGAAAACTTGGATTTCACAGTACCATGCCCTCAAAACAGAGTAAAGCCAACATTTGCAGAGGCAAAATCTTGACAATGCTTCAGCTGTTACAGAAAACTGCTGAGCATGTGGGAATTGAGTCCATATATAAATATTACATATCCCAAAACTCTGTGTAAACATCAGAAAGAATGTGACTTAAATTAACCAAATCAAGGAGCTTTACGTTAAGGAAGACACACCCTGTGTGTCTAAGGAAGACACACCTTGCTGTGAACAGGAGGGTTAGTTAATGACAATCTTAACTATGTGTTTTCAAGTATTTGGGCTTGCTTTTTTTTTTTTTTTTTTTTTTTTTTCCCCCCCAGTCTGTCAGATCCTTCATGGTACTTAAACATAGTTTAAAGTATTTAATTTCCTTGGTGGTTTCCTTAAAGTAAATCTTTCATGGAAGACTCTACAAGTATTGTATTATTTATCCGAAGCTAGTCTCCCAAACTGGTCTTTTGGATGCATATGCAACTAGGCATACTTTTAAAACCTGACTTTTATTAAATCATAATTCATTTGAAATCTCCTTTGCTCACTTCTTGAGCAAATCATCATGCATATTAAAAAAAAAAAAAACAAAAAAAAAAACAAAAAAAAAAAAACAAGATCTGTACTATTGATATAAAGTCATATATAAGGTACTTTCATGAAATACATAATTAGACATTTGAAGATGATGACCAGTTTTTAGCCTTAAACACTACAGTGGCTTAGATTGTAATTAACAACTGTTTTATTGAGAGTATATATTTTAAATCCATTTTTTTAAACTATGTTAAGATGGTTTTCCTAAAATGTTATTGAAAACAGATCTTACTACAACAAGGATTGCTGCTTAGGTAACAGCACATAAGTGCTGCCTGTTTTCCAACAACCAAAAAAACCCACTAACTAAAGACATAGTAAATATATCTTCAAACACACATATACCAACAGTATCCCACAGCTGGGCAAAGTATCCATTTATTAAATTCTTCTTCTGTTAGATGAGTAGCAGTCTGCTGCCCTAGTTCTCTGAATAGACACTATCTCTTGGCTTCTTTTCTTTATATGTAATTACATTTGACATTAAAAGTATAACTTCCCATGGGAAAATGAACTTCACATTTTAGCAGTCTAAAGAGACAGCATAAAGTAAAAATGATTAACACTTTATGGAAAAATGCGAACATATAAAGGATTTATTTGTCAGACAGTCCTCAAAAAACATTCTAATTAGTTTTTTTTCCTATTAGACTGAGGGCTCATTCCTGATTACACAGTGTCACAAATTTTTTCTAGATTCTGCATTTTTGAGTAAGAATTAACTCCAGGAATTGCAGACCTAAATATTTAGTTTCTTTAGAATATATTTTAATGTGAAAGATTGTTTCTGGGTTTTTGGCTACCTCTGAGCTGTTCTCCTTTCTTTTTATGTGTTTTCTGTTACTCTCCTCTTTGAACATCTAAGGAATCTCTCTTGTAATCTATGCCAAAAAGTCAGGCAAAAAGGAATGAGGAAAGTTATTACTCTTACTGGTTTGGATATTTTTCTTCTTCTTTAAAAAAAAAAAAAAAAAAAAAAAAAAAAAAAAGGTAGAAAGCATGTTTACCTTACAATGTGATTTACAAAAGTTTTCATCAAAGAAAGGAAATTCTCAGCTCCAGATAGTTAAAAGTTTGCCTAAGTTTATTAAAGATCCAGTAAAACAATCCAGCAAGGGAATATCTTACACTTACACAGCTGCAGGCTAAACCTGTTAAGATTCAAACTGCTTCTTAGGTTGGGACAATGTATAAAGATGAAGGAAGCTACCTAGAAGCTTTCCATCTTTTGCAGACAGATCCAACACTGTGATAAGGAAGGGTATAAATCAAAGTAAGAACTCCCAATACAAGCTTCTCTAAAGCTGAAAAGACCATGTCTTTTTCAGGAAAGGAATCAGACAGTCACATTGGCACTTACTTTTCTTCAGGACATTAATTTCTGTTGCCATAAAAGTGTATGCCATCGGATATAGTCTAACCTGGAAGAGTGTGTCCTGACCAATGTGACATGCTGAAAAATGTAAGAATATTAGATAAGGTCATTTTCTTCTGAGGAGGTACCATACTTTACCAGTTTCAGCTTGATTTGGGCATATTGCTTGGCCTTGTTCAGGAGTACATTATGGAAAGTAGACAGAAATCTTCAGAGCTATGTCAGTATTTTACAGCCTTGTATTTTACAAACTAGTTTAACTTTATCATTTTTTTCATCTTTGTCTACCTCTTTCTGAGGGTGGTTGGTAAAGTTATGTTATAATTCACTACACGGTTTTTAAACTACTGCTAAAGAAAAAAATGGAGAGGGTTCAGAGGAGGGCCACAAAGGTGATCAGAGGGCTGGAGCACCTCCCCTACGAAATGAGGCTGAAGGAGCTGGGCTTGTTCAGCCTAGAGAAGAGAAGGCTGCGGGGCGACCTCATTGCAGCCTTCCAGTACCTGCAGGGAGCGTACAAACAGGAGGGGAACCAACTTTTTAAAAGGGTAGATAGTGACAGGACAAGGGGGAATGGACTAAAGCTGAAGGAGGGAAGGTTGAAATTGGATATTAGGGGGAAGTTTTTTACGGAGAGGGTGGTGAGGTGCTGGAACAGGCTGCCCAGAGAGGTGGTGGATGCCCCATGCCTGGAGGGGTTCAAGGCCAGGTTGGATGGGGCCCTGGCCAACCTCGTGTAGGTCCAGGCCTGGAGGTTGGTGTCCCTGCCTGTGGCAGGGGGGGTGGGACACTCTGATCCTTTGGGCCAACCCAGACCTTTCTATGATTCTATGATTCAATAAAAGCTCCTTAATGCTGTTTTTGAAAAGGACTGGAACATGATGCATCACCTTTACTAAAGGGGATGGATAAGAGATGAAATAAAGATGAGATTCACCAAAAAATAGCTTTTCTGACCTCATCTGGCTTCTTTCTTTCCCTGCAGAGCTGTATTTCCATGCTGTCCAGAATCACTGCTGTAGCAAATTGACCAACTAGAGAAACCTTAAATATAAAAAATACTGAGGTACTCTTGTTCTCTTTATGTGTGGGATGCACATAATTTCTTTTCCTTACTCTACAATATAAATATTTTAAAGTAAGCTTCTGGATCTAGATGCATAACTACATGGGACACAATGTAGTTTAAATTGTCTAATTTTCTTGCACCATTCGCTGGATAAAAGCATGATGCTGCAGTGATTCATGGCCTTAATGAGTATGTGTAGTCCTGCTTTAACAGTAACAGAGTTAAGCATGCAAGTACATGTTTGCAAGCTTTGGGCTCACGAAAATGCATGCCATTCTTATGTCAACATACAGAGATATTAGAATTCTTATGTTAAAATACATAACCTTTTTTCTGTCTTTTTAATGGAAATATACTGTATTATATTTTAAAAAGAAGGTGAAAGAAAATGAGAAAGACACAATGAAAATAATGAAAAGAACAGAATATTTTCCCCTTCATCTGACACATAGCAGCTGTGATTTTTTTCAGTGTGCTGTAGCAAGCAATCTTTTCTGTTGATTATTTATGTCATTAAGAGACATGGAAGAAGAATTTTTAATGATCTTTCTGCTATCTGTATCATTAATGTTTCATGATATAGTGAACTTTTAAAGCTGGGAAACTCTAGGATGTTTTGATCATACACTACCAAAAGAAGATGCTCGAATCCTGTCCTTATCTGCAGGATCATTGTGATCTTAGTTTTGACAAGGGGAACCTATGTTTATCATCTGGTATTTGTTTTATTAATTACTATTTGCCTCATCTTTTTTAACTCCCTGCAGAAATGTTAGTTGTAATGCAGCATATGAGCATTGCCCAGCTCTTCTTGTTAGGTATTCTACATAGTTCTTTTTATTAGCAGGGAAGGACATATGCTCCAGCCTTTCTCTTCCTCATCAATATATCTATTGTGCCCAAACAACAAGGTTGCTCTGCAAGTGTGCTGAAGGGTCCCTAAAGCATGGAGTTTATTGTACATGTGCACAGATGCCTCCTGATTTTCTCCTCATAACAAAAGAGTACAGTTTGGCAGCTAGCTTGCACAGAGAGAAAAAAATCATGCAACCTGTTCTTAGCTGCCCTTTTTTTAGACACACTCAAGAGAAGCGAGAGAATAGATGAATTGCTGCGGTGGTGGCATCTGACAGCCAAATACAAATTCTGGGGGAGTAGAAACGGATTTAGCTGTGCACTTCTGCTGTATAATGCCTGACCAATAAGCCCAGTATGACAAGAGATGAGCTGAAATGACCCTGCAGTAATCAGTGACTAGAAGCAATTCACCTACTTCTCATTAGTCCTTAACTCCTTTAGGATCTTTGGGGAAGAGAATCTTCAGGCAGGGGAACTCATTTGAATAAATTGCATCTGCAAGCTGCAGATCATCCAGGATGACAGGTGAAGAATCCTTTAATACCCTATGGCAGCAAACATTCCTGAGAGGTGTGCTAGGCAACCTCTCATGGAGGATTTTGAAGATCATGTACTGCTTATCTTCTCAGTCACATGCCCATCTCATGACAAGCGATGTTGTGGTCTCTGTCATGTGACAGGATTAGCAGCAAAACACTCTGCCACCGGACAGTGCTTTGGTCACATATGACAAATTAGTCCCTGGCTCATCAGCCCACCACCTGACCAGGCAATCATGCATAACTTGCCTAGCCATACACTTGCCATGTTACTGTAAAGCTCTGACTATATTTGAAAGAAGGGTTGTGGAACCACCACAAAATTGAGCAGTAAAAAAGGGGGCTGCAAAAATAATTCACTGCTCCTGCTGAGGTACAAATGTGAACTAATATAAGGAGAGCAAACTGCTAGCTTCCACAGCTAGGTCTTTTCCTTCCTGCAATTTAAAATAGATTTCTTAATGCTAGCAAATCCTTTCAAACTGTAAATGCCAATAGATTATAGACTGCATAATGCAAAAAAAAGTTTATCTACTCTAGCAAAACTGGAAGGAAGACATCTACTTTTAGGCTGCTAATTTGACACAATTGTTCTTCAAAAGTGAGGTGACATTTCCACTAGCTATTACATAGCACAGGTAAGTTTCATGGTCTGTAGATTCAGTGGCAGAGTTTATATTAATAACCCTTAGGCACAACATTGCCGTCACCTACCCCTGCAAGGCTTCTGAGCGTACTGCTTGAAGTGCATAGGCTCTGAAACACTGTACAGAAAAAGGACAAAAAGTGGGCTGGCAGTGGAAATAGAAGGATACATCATAGATCTATTTCACTTTTTGATTTAAAACCAGAAAATGCAAGTAATTTTAAAGTTTTATAACCACACTTTTTAGCAACTATGAAACGTACTGAAATCTTATCCATCAAAGCTCTTACAGGTTTGTGTAACTATCTAAGTAGTCTTATCAGAATATACTTAAATAACTTCAATAACATTGCTTCTGTGTGTCTAGAGCATATGATAATATAGAGACATGCAGTACATAATGTTTAAAAGTATGGGCTAAAAATCAGACTTCTTTTGTGGTATAAAAATGTGATGTTTTTATGAGACGATGTTTCAGGGCTTCAGGACTAGAAATATGTGTATTTTAATATAATTTGCGATGTCTCCTATGTTCTCCAAGTACCCCTGCCAAATTTACTCTGATGTATTGATAACCTAAATATTCTTCTCTTTTATATGCCAGGGTATCCTATCATTGTGTTTAATTGTCCTTTTGTTCTGAGGTGTTCTTCAAGGATCTTTGAATAAAAATTAAAAAAAAAAAAAAAAAAAAAAAAAAAAAAAAAAAAGGTGTTGCTGCTGGCAATTCTGCATATCTTGTGTCCATGGAGAACATGGAAAGGTGGCACTGCATGAAAACAAAGGCTGGACTAGGTCAGAACACATGTTTTCTGGAGAATCTTATCATTTTTAATTTCTTCTCAGGCTCTGAAAGCCATAGAAAATTACTCTTGAGCAGATAAACTTTAAAAAATAAAATCATCAAATTACTTTCTTGGTATAACTGAAAGAGAAAAAAAAAACATGCTAAAAAATGAATAGATTTTATTTAATGTGTCATTCCTGAAACCACCTATTCATGTAAAATACATGAGTCCCAGAAGCAAATTCTATTCAGGGATCCAAAGTGCTCCTCTGGGCAAACCTCCCATTTGGAACAAGTTTCTATGTTTCTGCAGAGTTGTTTTGACATGTACACATACTGGATGATTCTATATTCATCAATATAGCAAAGTACTTCTTAAAACCCCAAACCTATAAAAAGAAATGGTCTGGTTACATGTTGCTGACCATTGAGAAGAATGAGAGCCTTAAGTGCCAGTTGATCAGATATATTTGGTAGGGCAATTCTTAATGTGTCACATATTATGAAACAGACACTGTAATTTCATGGGTTTCCTTCTCTTATTTTACTTTTCTTATTTTATTGCTAATATAGTACTTTACCTCTAAACAGAGATTCCTACAAATAGTCTCTTATGGTCAGAATAAGATTAGAAATAGGAACAGCAAAAACATAACATTGAAAATATAATATATCTGGACAGGTTGGATCAATGGGCCAAGATCAATTGTATGAGGTTTAACAAGGCCAAGTGCTGGGTCCTTCACTTGGGTCACAACCCCAGGCAATGCTACAGGCTCCAGAAAGAGTGGCTGGAAAGCTGCCTGGTGCAAAAGGACCTGAGGGTGCTGTTTGACAGCTGGCTAAACATGAGCCAGCAGTGTGCCCAGGTGGCTAAGAAGGCCAACAGCATCGTGGCTTCTATCAGGAATAGTGTGGCCAGAAGGACTAGGGAAGTGATTGTCCAAAGTGTGTCCAAAGAAGGGCAATGAAGCTGGTGAAGGGTCTAGAGAACAAGCCTTATGAGGAGTGGCTGAGGGAGCTGGGGTTGTTCAGTCTGGAGAAGAGGAGGCTGAGGGGAGACCTTACTGCTCTCTACAACTAACTGAAGGGAGGTTGTAGAGGTGGGTGATGTTCTCTCTCCAAGTAACTAGTAATAGGATGAGAGGAAATGGCCTCAAGTTGCAACAGGGGAGGTTTAGACTGGATATTAGGAAAAATTTCTTTACTGAAGAAGTGGTCAAGAACTGGAACATGCTGCCCAGGGAAGTGGTGGAGTCATCATCTTTGGAAGTGCTCAAAAAACTAATAGACATGGTGCTTCAGACATAGACGTGGTCTAGTAGGCAGGGTGGTGGTGATGGGTTGATAGCCGGACTTGATCTTAAAGGTCCCTTCCAACCTTAAGAATTCTAAGATATATCCCAACATTTTTTAATCTTAGCATACTAATATATACTAAAACTGTATATACTACAGCTGAGATTTTAATAGAAAGAATGTGCATGGTTTAATATTACATATTAATAAATATTTAAATATTACAAATAAATCCACCTACTACTATTTTGTCTTATTTCAGAGACATGGGACTGGGGACATACTAGCAACTTTGAATGTTTCTGTAAAAAAATATAATATTATTAAAATACAGTCACATCACAGTTAAAATACGCTGTTGTACAGACATACCACATGAGATCACCTCAAGGATTTTGTAAATCATTTATATGGTCTGAAGCATTCCTCACTACACTGTTGGTTAAAGCCCAACCTCTTTTGACAAGTTAGCTGCTTGAGTGATCCCTCACTAACCATATCACTGAAACTATTCAAGTTTAATGAAAATAAACAAACAAACATACATAAATAAATAAAGTAAAACTGGGTGGTAGGAGGAGACCCAATCTGCTTTATAGCACATATATGTAATCTCTTGATGCTGTAAAGAAGAAACAACAACATTCAACAGAAGGATAGGGAGAAGAAACTTCTTATATTGTCTTTGCTTTAAGTGAAATTATGTAGCCACTTCCAACATGATTTAGGCATAATCTGTAGATTTTTATTTTTTAATTAAAGAATATTTATGTAGTAATCAAAATATTTGTTGTTAATGATGTTTATGGTGTTCTATAAGTTGTAAGGAGTTAGTAAATTGTGAAAAAATCATGGTGCTTTACACACCTGTATTGACAGTATCTGAGCTATGTTGCTGGTTAGATTTTTCAAATGAACCCAAAAGACTTAAAGATAATATAATTTCCAAAACCTGTTTGTGCACTGTGATAGCTAATTATATACAAATACTAAGGTCATTGATTGCCACCTTCAAGCTTTTGCTGACCTGACCTAGTTTCAAGTACGAACAAGTTTAATTTCTGCCAATAGTATTGATGTAGTATCACCCAGTTAAGTTCTGGGTTCCTCTTCACAGAATCATAGAATCATAGAAAGGT
>JMFS01066965.1:0-14100 GCA_000699545.1 Podiceps cristatus | reverse complement strand
GGGGGAACGTTTTTAAACTGAAAGAGGGGAGGTGAAGACCAGATATAAGGAAGAAATTCTTCACAATGTGGGTGGTTAAGCACTGGCACAGGTTGCCCAGGGGGGTTACAGAGTCTCCATCCTTGGAGATATTCAAAAGCCATCTCGACATAGCCCTGGGCAGCCTGCTCTAGGTGGCCATGCTTGAGTAGGGGGATTGGACTGGCCTAGATGGGCTTTAGAGGGCCCTTCCAGACCAGATTAGTCTATGATTCTATGAAAGCTACATGAATTCATTTAAAACTTAAGCTCAAGAGGATGAACAGATAGACAAGGAATCAAGAGTATTAGAAATTAATTGTAAGAATATTGCTGGCTACAATAGGAACAAAAGAAAGGTAAACACACAGAATTTAAAATAGAGAAGCAACAAAAACAAGACAAGAAATTAAAGACAATAAGGAACATTCCCATAAACTCATGAGAAGAGCAGTACTGGTTGCTTATGGAAGCCATTTCTTGTTGGAATAGCAAACAGAACCTCTTCCAAAAAAGAAAAAAGATCTTTTGCCAAAGCCCAAAAGTCATTTCTTCAACACCTTACATTGAAAGCCCACTACTACCTTAAAGAAAAAAAAAGTCAATGGCCTGTGAAAAACATGTTTTAATATGAAAAAAATGTACTTCTAAGCTCTAACAAAGATTATCAACTCATAGATTTACTTGATTATGTATGTAGTACAAAATGGGCCATGTACATAAAAACCACATTCATAACGCGCACTAGAAAAAGACACCTTTAAGGCATCCTGGCAGCAGCCAAGGAATATTAGAATAGAAACAGAAAACTGATCTGCAGCCTTTCCCCTTTTGGCAGTTTGTTGAGGCTAAATTCATAAGCAGGATTTTTCATGATTCTTTCCTCCTCCCCACCCCCCGTACTTGAATTACCTTTAGTATCTCTATATCTTCAATCTTCACAACAAATTCATCACGTTCTCTGTACATGCCCTCTCCTCCACTGTCCGTATTCTCCTCGTCAGTACATCCTTCGATTGCAACAGCTGCCTGTATTTTTGCCAATTGGTCTGAAGTCACAGCATCCTGTTGAGCTACTTTTAAGGGGTCAGCTGGATTCATTTTCTCCTGCACACTGACTACAGGAGCAGTTGTCTGTGGAGATTCTTGCTTTATTACAGCAGTAGTGGCAGCAGTAACAACTGCCACTTTTTCAGCTTCTGAAGAAAAAAATCCAAATTTTAATTAAAACAATTCTCAAGGATCGGCAATGTAAAGTGGGAACTAGACTTATTTTTCTTCTTTTCTGGTACAATACATATTAAAACCAACCATTCTAGGAAAAACACCTGTTTTGAGTCAAAGTAGAAGCATTATCTTGGCCACAACTAAGCCCTCAACAAAACCAAAATACTGTAGTTAGTATACCTCTGTTTGCATTAAATTGCTGCACCTATTAGCATCTAGAAATAACAAAGATGCACGCTTTAGAAAAGAAGTTGATAGTTACAAGCACGATCAATAGGAGATACTGTTGTACTCTGTGGAATAAGCGAATACAACAGTAAAGGTTACACCACTGAATCTTGTTTCCAATCTGCTGATAAGCAACATCTTTTTAAATTTGATTATGGGAAAAGAAATACAAATGAAATATGAAAACATTTGCTGTATGACTTTTGGACATTTATCGTTTATATCTTATGATAATGGAACTAGAAGTTGCACATCAAAACTTTGGTAATATCCTAATAACTTTTAATATTCACAGAGGCGAGCAATAAGAACTGATGATACAAAACAAAGAATGGAAAGAACATTCTTCTCCTCTATGCCCCAGAGCCAAAGGAAACTCTCCCTTCTCAACATTATTATTCTTTCCCACTTGAATAGAATCCTTTTTAGATATTACTTTATACTCTTCTATACATATTAGTTTTAACACTGACTTGGTGATCTAAAAGAAATCAAGTTATATTAGCTATAGCATAATTACTAACATCTCTTAGGAAACTGGCTTCAAACTTGAGAAGATAATCATTCTACAGTTTTGTTACAATCACTGTTAATGGCTGACTTTTTCACTTGAAAAAATAGAAAAAAAGATAGTGTCACATATTTTAATTGGTGATTCAAAACCAATGATGTAAATATCAAATTTATGTGTCAATACAAAAGCTATATACCAGAGACGTGAAGATTCATTAAATCAATTCAGTAAAATTGCTAAGCCAGGAAATACGTTCTTCTGGTTATATCATGTCACATTATTGCAAATATGTTGTATTTCTTTGCTTCAGTGAAAGCTATGACAGATTTAATTAGATACAACATTATTAGTTCACCAAGTATATTTACACTTTCTTCAGAACAGCAGACAGTTGTATATACGCCACTTAACACTACCAACAGAAGACTATGTTTTAATATTTGTCTTGCCATACTTATGTGCAAAAACAGACAGAAGGAATTACTAGAAAATCTGCAAAACACCAGCAAGTAAGAAAAAAGTCATTACTAAGCATCTTGTATAATGTACGTACAGTCTTGTATACAACAAAATAGAAAGGTGAATTTGCTGGTATAAATATGACATCCTTATGAATACTAAATATAAAGATACAAGAATAACATAGAAGAAATCACTGCAAATAAAACACTAATGGAAATGCCCTCCCAACAAAAAACCTTTGAAATACTTCCTTAGGAAGTTGTACATAGAATATGGCTTATTAAAACTAACAAGCTTCAGCAAGATGCTCACACCATGGCACTGCCCACATTTTGGCCTTCTGGGGAAAAAAAGGCACTGCTTTCTTGTTTAAAATACATACACAAGTGAAAGACATGTGAGGAACTTCATCTTCTGTAACAGCCTTTCCAAAATGCATGAACTTAGCATAACTTAATAGAAATATCCACAGAGAAATCAGAACAGTAACTAAGATGAAATATTGTTCAGTATATCACGTATTCTGCAATCTTTTTCCAGTTATTTCAGGTCTCATTATTACAATTTAAGTTCAATTTTGCTATGTATTTTTTAGTAAATGATGTCACTCCTAGAGAGAATAAAAAAAAAAAAATCTCCCTCTCTTTAATCTAAAAAGAGGAAAAAAATATTTTGTTCTATTTTTTTATGAACCTGCTAATGGATTGTGGATCCTCAGACAAGTTTAAGAAATGTTTCATTTTCTTCCTGTGATTATTTCGGAAGGTAATGATATTTCTCTGGAATTAGTAAAGTTATGTGATTAACTGGATAGTTTTTAATTGCTTACCAGAGAAAACAAACCTCACTGACAAGGTCTATCCAGGTAAAAATACTACATATATTCTAATTGTGGAAAACACTAATCGAGTTCATAGTCAACACACCTTTTGAACAGCACTCTTAATTATGCCTGTGATTAAGACCAAAACTAATCAAAACCTTCATCTGAACTGAAGATAGCTAAAATTATTCTTTATTTTTTCTCATCAACTACAAAATCTCCTTCAACATAGGCACTTGTAGTAACTGCTTTACCTGATCTGTTCTTTCTGTCAGATGTATCATCCAAGGCTGACAATGCAGTGGAGATGCTCTTCTGAAGATCATGGTTACCCCCCACAGAATCATCTTCGTCAGAAGAAAATGAAGGCAACGTTTCTAAATTTTTCTTAAGTTCTTCATCAACTTTTTTAGTTGGACTTTCTCCACTAACCTCAGCGGCTACAGATGCTGCTGCTGCTGCTGGCTGAGGCTTTGCAGAGGACTGTAGGCAAGGGGCACGAACTATTTGGGCAACCGGTCGTCTAGTCCTGTTTGGCATTCGTACAGCTGGGGCTGAAAACTGTTGCCTAGGCCCAGACTTTAGAAAGTCTAAAAAAGATGCGATAAATCCTGTTTTGACTTCAGGCTGTTTTTCTTCAACTTCTTTAATTTTTTGCCTCATTCTTTCCTGATGCTGGTAAGTATCATAGCAACTTTCGGAAACAGGAGAAGAGTACGTCAAACATGAGTCATTTCCTCTTGAATTCTGACGTTTACACTGTCCACTTCTTTTTACGTGTTTCTGAATTGCACTGTCATCTTCTACAGCATTTTTGTTTTGGCTTTTTTCTTTGCATTTTTTCTTCTGAAGGTTGCTTTGAGTTAAATCTTGGCATTCTTCCTCAGTTCTACTAATGGTTCCATCTCCGCTTTGGGGCACAGATAGTGCCTGCAATGGACCCTTTGCCTGGTTACCTACTATTGTACCATCATCACCACCCGTGTTAAAATCGTTCTCTGATGCAGCGCTTTCTTCACTTAGGCTCCTACCACTTGAAACAAATTCTGTTTCTCTTGCATTCACTGTACCATCAGCAGAAGCATCATTATCTTCTTCAGATTCATGACTGATGCTAGATTGTTTAACTGGAACAGACCCTTGTTCTTTCTCCTCTTGACCAGGGCCAAGGGTGGGAGAGGTTATTCTCGTTTGTACGTTTTGATCAGACGTTTCCATGTGTTGTTGATCAAGGTTCACAGTTTTTGTCTGTATTGTTGACACTGGTGTAAGATTTACAGTAATTTGGCCTCCATTCAGAGAAATATTACTTATGCTTGCTGGCTTTCCAACTATGGTAGGTGAGGCACTGAAACCAGAAGACACATGCCTTACATCCATCGATCGGAACTGCGTTTTAGACTCCCCGCTATTTTCAACAGACTGGATTTCCTCTTCATTAGAAGCTGATTTGGCAAAGTCAGATGACGTCACTCCACAGGCTGCTGCCGTTGCTGCTAAGATGTCATCTACGTTGGATAATATATTCCTCTCATCACTGAGAAGTATAGATTCTGGGAAACATATTGAATTAAGAGAAACAAACTGATTTTTTGAATCATGTTGATTTGTCTGAGTAAAATGATCTTTTGTTGTCAAATGTTGCTGTAGTGGTTTTGAGGGCTCAGAAATGTCCATTTTCATTACTTCTGAATTCTGAGTATGAAGCTGTTGCTGAGAATGACCCCCATTACTTTGAATAATATGACCATCCATCTGAAGGAATGGATGTGTCATCTGCTGAGGGCTCTGTATTCTTTGCACTTGCGGTGATGCCTTTGCTTGTCCTAAACCCGACTGCAGAATTGACTGATGCAGAATCTGCAAGTCGCAGGCTGACTCCAGAAGTACCTGTGCGCTGGGCAAACACAGCTGATGACCATGTCTTAAAGCATGAGGTTGCACCTGCGATGGTGTATTAATGACTTGGCCTTGCTGTTCTTGAGCTTTACTTTCATGTACCTTATGCATAAGAGAATGTTGCTGGTTTAGTTCTTTAGCACGCACAGTCACTTGTGCTGTTTGCATTAAATTAGCTGTCTTTTTTATATCATGGCTTAGGCTAGTGATATGGCCAATATGTTGGGAAAGCTGTTCCACAGAATTGACCATTCTTTCATCTTTTTTTGTTCCTTGAAGAGTAAGCCCAACAACTTGATCTTCAAGACGAGAGTTACTTCTGATTACACTTTGAGAGTATCTGTCATCTGCTTTGGAGACCCTATAGGATGCATCCTGAGCATTGATCTCCTCATCGGTTAGCCTCTGAGTAGAAGATTCAAGACTGGCTTGCTGTTGCAATGCCTGCATATCCTGCATTGATAATTCCTCCTCTTGTTTTGATGAGGCATACAAATTAGAGTCAGACTTCCTTTTAACATATGACTTTGTTTCCAAGGAAGGCCTGTTGTTCTGCAGTGTCTGTGAATGAGCTGGGGATACAAAAGGAGGAGACTGGACAGATGGCAAAAACTTTTGAGACTGTGGAGAGGAGGATTCTTGCGACTGAGAGTTCTGAGAAGAATGTAAAGAAATATAGGTCTGATTAGGACTCGAGGCTGGAAGAGCTTGTATCCGAGGAGAGGCATTAAAGGAAAGAGAAGGCGATGTTAATGTTAAAGACTGCCCTGAAGAATAGCTTTCTGAAGGACTAACAGCTGATAAAACTTGTGATTGAGATGAAAAACTAACTTGGGATTGGCTAACTGGAGATAAACCCTGAGAGTGACTAGAAGAGTAGCTCTGAGACTGGCTGACTGAAGAAAGTTCCCTCGTTTGCCCAGAGTAGTTCTCATTTGGAACTGAAGTTAATACCTGTTCCTCCGAGGAGTAACTTAGAGTTCGACTATCAGAAGTAATAGTTTGCGATTGCCCAGAAAAAGTCAATGTTTTATACAGTGAGGGCAGCTTCTCAACCTTGCTGGATGAAAAATCCTGTGAGTGACTGACAGGTGGCACATTCTGAGCCCGGGATGAAACATAATTTTGGGACTGGCTGACTGACAAGAGGCTCGGGAGCTGTGCTGTAGAATAGATCTGTGCTTGGCCCGTAATGACAGAGCTCTGGTTTTGTGCAGTTTTGGCATAGCTTTGTGTCTGCACAGTGGGAACTACACTTTGAGGTTTGGGGGTCTTTGTTGACCTTGGAGGCTGTTTTGTGACACAGTTTTTCACTTTTGCTGTGGAAGCAGATGGAAAACCAGGTGATGGAATTGCAGATGTGTACGACTGAGCAAGTTCCACCGTGACTTGAGAAGTCTTCTGCTGTGGTCCTCCATTGCTCACCTGAGTAACATCTCCAACCGGACTGCAGGATAATGCTGAGTGCCTGGATGTATCCTGAAAGTTAACTCCACTTGTATTTGTTAAATAGCTGTGTAAGGAATGCTGTGAAACAGTCAGTTGAGCCTGAACACACTGAGTACTTGAAGGCCGCTGATGGTGTTTAATAACACTACATTCTCGCTGAAGTGCTCTGTCGATAGAAGCAGTGGAACCAGTAAAGACAGATGTGCTATACGCCTGAGAAACCTGCTGAGCTCCTCCAAGAGTTGAAGGCAACAAACTAAATTGAGGTTGCAAAAGATGGGGTGCAGATTCTTGAGCAGAACGATATGTTGATGACTGAGGTGGTATACTGGTACTTAAAACAGAACTGCCTAGGCGCTCAAATGTCAAAGCAGTTGGAACAGTGCCCTGTGACGTTTTAATCTGTAATAAAGGATCGTGGGTAGTTAAGAGACCATTTGACGTAGCACTGAAAGTAGTATCCTGAAGAGAAAGAGAAGGGGTAGTAGCGAAGTTTCTACTGCTAAAAGTGTTGGGATGCTGATACGCTGATAAAGCAGATGTTGGTGGAAACGTTCCAGAGGTTGGCAAAGCTCCAGTAACAAATAGTTCTGTGGCTGTTGAGGAATGCATACCTGGAAAAAACAAAAACAAAACAAGATGGGAAAAAGAGCGTAAGGGAGCTTTGCAAATTACAACACTCTACATTGCTGCAGCTCATTTAATTGTAAGATCTTATAACATTTACAAATATAACCTCCTTTAGAATCACCACCCTTTTCAACAGAAACATATAAAGGGAGGCACTTATTGTCAGTCATTTTCAAACTAGAAGTGCTGGTTTTTTTAATAATTCCAAATTCTGTATCTACAGGGAACTGCCAAGGGAAAAAACTCATATCTTTAAAGTGCAAACTGTGGATAAAAAACATTGCACAAGATTAATTTTGCTTTGAAACTGAAGGCTCTTTATTAGCTTTTATTTCAATTTAAAAAGAAGTTCATAGTAGAGGACAACTGATCAGAAGCCCCGGACACCTTTAATATACAGTAAAAAGGTGAAATTACACCACAGCAATTGTAATATGTACACAGTTAAAGGAGCAATTCCATCTCCTGCATTTACCCCCACCAATACTTTTACAATTCACTTTATCCAAAACATTTCAGAGCTTCCAATGAAATAGCTAATGGCCTATAGACTTCGTAATATGTTTCTTAAAGAAGGGCTTTGACTTTCAATACAAAAAATAAATATGATTTGTACGCTTTCTAAAGTGAAATATTGGAGTCCAAAATATCCATAGACAGTAATTATCTGCACAGTGCAATAGCAACTATCCAACTGAAAGGTATAGTATTACTTATTTGCATCCGGATATTCGTATGACATCCTGGCTTAAACAAGATTTCTCAAGGGAATATACTACCACAACCAAAATAGGAGTGTGAAATTCCCTCACAAGCTTTGGGGCTTACAGCAGAGATCCATATCGTTCAGTGCTTTTCACCCTGTGACTTGCAGGTACTAATGAAGTTTGTGTACTATTTCTGAATTCATTGAACCAAAGTGAAGAAGGCAAGTTTATTTTCAGAGGAGCTTAAACTTCTTGTAGAGGAATCTATAAAGGAATCAGTTTCCATTGGGAAGTTTAAAAGGGTATGCAAATCAGAAAAAATTAAAATCATTGGTATAATTTGACCTTTTTCTGTCTTCTTGGATATTTAAGACAGCTTCTAGCTTTGGATCATTTAAGAATAAATAAAAAACCTCTCAGTAAATAAAGCCTGTCTTGAAGCAAATAATTCAATTAAAAGAAAAACAAAACAAATTTCACTTTAAGATATTGTAAGTGCTCTTAAACTGATTGCAACTTAATCACAGAATTGCTTTGGAAGTTTCAGATGAAGCTGCAAAAGAAAATCTTTGTCTTGAACTGAAAGGGGGAAACAAACTGATAGGAAGATAATGCCGAGGTATTTTTCATGAGTCAACAATAAGGTCTTTCTGAGTCAGAAAGCATAAGCAGTGTCTTAATGCCTTGGGTTTTTTCCTATTCTAAAAAAGTGCAATATGATGTACAACTGGGTTCTCTTTTCTGATCTCTACCACAAACACAAAGGTAGAGGCATCCAGAAGTATCAGGGAAGGGAAAGAATTTATACCTGTTTTAACTGCAGGTGTTCATTTCTCATCTAGCCTGTATTGTTCCCTTCTCTTCCATAAATTAAACTCTTTCCTACTATGCAGGTAATTTCTTAAACCAGACAAGAGCAAGTCACAGAAGCAATATTATAGCAGAACTGCTGGGGTTTATATTTTACTTTTGTAGAGGAGCAGACACAAGGTATGGCAAAGGCAGTAAGTTGTGTGCACAGACACTCCCCACTACCCTAAGAAATCAGAACACTGCTAAGACATCCCACATATCAAAGGAAGACTTGGTAGGACAATATACTGTTCCTCTCTCCCCCCTCAAAATCAGCAGTTGCAGGATTTGAAGAAGTTTAAAAATTTAAAAAAAAATATCTTTCTAAAGAAAGGTCACCTTGAAGAGCAAAGAGCACCTGTTTTCCCTCATCAAAAAAGTTTGTAGAAGACAAAGCTCTCAAAAGACACTTGGGAAGACTGAGGGATACAGAAAAGCAGCAAAGGTATTAAAGGACAACAGAAAGCTCAGAGAACTTGTAATATTGAAAATGGGCTTACTGATGAGTTCTTAGTAATGAGTACTGAGAAGTCTCTCAATCACTGGTATCAACATCAAACCCGACCCACAGCATGTCTCCCCACTCTTCACAATTCACTGTTAGGCAGGCTGCAATGGAGAAAGTGCTAGGATGAAGAGAAAAGAGGTTTCTTCCCAGCTGACAATCTGATGTGAGGATGGGTCATCACAACTCTAAACACCACTGATTTATATTAAGAATTTTTGACAGACTAAAGGGTGCGTCTTCATCTCTGCTCTCATGTATCTGCTTTTGTCCCCGGTGAATAAAAAGCCACACTCTCTCTTCTTCACTTTTTGAGTAACTCTTCATGGAATGCTGGTGCGCATTTGACTTAACGCACCAACTGCAAACTGTCAATGAAAGGATCTTTCCTCTTCCTACCTTATGCCTCCTGCCCCAGATCAGGACCAGTGATCATACAGCTGCACTGAGACACAGATGAACTTGCTGATACAGTGGAAAACCATCCCACCAAAGGAAAAAACCCCCACCCAAACGTCTTCCATCAGATCAATGAATAGATCTGATTCACTGCACAGCTGCTTAATCACAACGTAAGATTAAGCACAACTTGGAGCTACCCACAGATGCAACAGCAACACTTATCCTGGTGTGGCTGTCTATAGCAAGCTCAAAATATGCAGTTTCCTGCTCTGCACAGAAGGCTTGACAGATGGGGGAGGTTTAGAGGAGGCAGTCACTCTGCCAAAAAAGACAGCATGTTTGTTTAGTTGTAAATTAGATCGCTTATTTCTAGGCGACATGCACCTCAGACCCTCATTTTAAGAACATCTTGCTCATTACTTGTGTGTACAAAGGGGCTAAAGTTGTCTATAGACTTTTAGTAGTTTATCACAGAACAACAACTATGACAGGGAGCGGAGTTTGAAAATGAAAGACCAGCTAGGGTGCACAGGTAATCTACCTCAATAGGCTTATGGTGTTCGTGAAATTAACTCCAAAGACAGCTGGAGAATAAACCTGACTCATGGGACAAAATGATATCCTATACATCTAAATTGCTTCTGAACAATTGGAATTTCTGCTCATATAATTTTTCTTCCAATATTAATTCTTTGGCTAATATTATGTCACCGATTTTGGGATTTTAAAATACCGAGATGGAAGAGAGGTAGAAGACATATAGCCTTTTTAGCTAGTCAGGATATTTTTGTTTCAAATTCTCCCAAACATTCAATAGAATCATGACAAAATTTTACTTCAAGAGAAATTTTTCACCTGTCTGCCAGGAAGGAGCCCTGAATTGTGGTAAAAGCGTAGATCCCGAAGAGACTGCCTGAGCGGTACGAGACTCAATAGCAGAGAGAAAATTCATAACTGAAGAAGTTTCCTTAGTGTTACTTCCAGCACTGTGCATACTGGTATCAAATATTCCTGAAAGACCTAGATGAAGGTGGAGGGAAATGAAACACAAACAGACTATTCAGATGAACTTACAAGAAGCTCAATCAAATAACAAGGATATACATTCATAATTCACTAAAATAACCTATGAAAGATTAGCAATATTATTAAAGTATATTGATTTTTCAGCATTTAACTGTTTTACAGTGTTGCAACTGTAAACTGGAACTTGAATATACATTTTAAAATCTATTATTAAATGTATGCCAAATGAGAGAATAAAAAGCAATATTTAGGTCATCCAATAAAATTCTCCTTTCATCTGAAGACTCACTGTTCCACTTTTTACATGAACTATTTAAACATTTAGAATTCCTTCTGAAATGGGTTCAACTTCCCTGTATCAACCTTTTCCCCCTTTGGACAGCTTGTAGCAGTCCGGGCTTCCCCGTAGGACTGGCACAAGAAAAGGGGTTTTGGTGGCATTCCCTGTTCCAGCACACACCTTTGTGTGCTCCCTGTTGCTCACACCCTTCAATGGCGGGGGGCTTGACGGGAAGCACTGGAGAGATCCAGAGTTTTGAGTAACTGACATTACACCAAGGCTGCAGGGGCTGCACCCTGAAACGTTCTCTGCAGTTCTGACCCTCCATCGTCCCGATCGAGGACCTGGCCATGAGATTGCAGATTCCAGCCAGCACGTGAGCTCAAATATCTTTCCTTAGAAACCGGGTTGCAAAGCGAGTATGAAGAGGTCATGCCCTGTCTTCTCCCCACATTGAGACAGAATATCATCAGCATGACAGACAGATCCTGCTACAGATATAACATTGTCTAACCTGCTACTATATTTAAAATAAATTTTAACTTTTCCCCAGCACTCTCTCTTAGTTAGCACATGTAAGTACTAGCAACAGTGTGTTCCAACATTCATTATTTTTGCTATTTGCTTTTGTCTAAAAGAATTGGCACGATTTTTGCAGCTGGCTTTGAGGTATACTTAACATTTGGCCCTTAAACATAGGCCAAATCCTGAAAAGCTGTATTTTAAAGAATAAATGCAGTTTCTTTAAGAATCAAAAACAGGTTATTGAGCATAACCTCCCTCTTACATACTCGTTTCTACTTACATTTTGATAAAAGCTAACAACTTTCTACTACAAACTCAGCTCTTCTAATACCACATGCCACCACCTGCATGACAAACTCCCTCCAGTTATAAAATTCATGAACTTGAACCTGGATTACTTAGCAGTTGGTTGTTTTTTTTTTTTTTTGTTTTGTTTTTTTTTTTTTTTTTTTTTTTTTTTTTTTCTTTAGCTATGTAAGCTGTAATCTCACGATAGGGACAGTTACCAGTAGGATGGTGTGTAGTAGAGTATCCAGGAAGCTGATGAGAAGCTGTGTATGTCTGTCTGTGAAGATCTGTTTCTGAATGTGATGAATGTCCTCCTCCATAGCTTAAGCTAAGGAAGAAATTAAACATTATTAACAAAAATATACAGCTATAGAAAAAAAATACAACTATGAATCCCCAACCACAAGCCAAAAAGTTGTAGAAATAAAAGAGAACATAAGACCAAGATCTAACAGATGTGGTTGCGCTAGGACATCACTAAAAATGTTAAGCAGATTAAAAAAAAAGTACTACAAAATCTAACAAGCCAAAGGGTGGAAAGAGACCCCCACAAAACTCTTACCAAATTAAAAAAAAAAAAAAAAAAAAAAGTTGATCACAAGAAAGTCTACAAAGGAATGTGTCAGAAAGACAGAGGTCTTCCTTGTTCAACTGTTAGAAACACTGGATGAACACTTCTTGTGATGATTTACTGATGTAAAATCTGCAAAGCAGGTGACTACAAATACACGCCGACTTTAACATTTCAATTTCTGTTTCCATTAAAACTTACAGGGCCACATTTAATACAAAGGCTGGAATGATTAGGAAGCTGTGGGAGCAATAGTTTCTTAAAGATTTTGTTAATTTTGGTACTATTTTAACAAAATTGACAGTGAGAGCACTAGCAAGTGACAAATCTGAGTCTTCAAGCCTTCTAGCATTACATACATGTTAATGATCCAAAGTTTTTATTTCATGTTTTGAAATGGGTCATCTAAATTAACATGATGTTTTAATCAGGCTCAATGGAAGCAAACTGAAAATAAACAATGCCTGGGCCCATGCAAAAAAAAAATAATACAGAAAATAAAGAAATGCAATCTAAACGTCAAGCAATATTAGGAACCCGCCAAAAGTGCTAATCATTTCCATCTTAAAAAGCAGAAAAAGAAGGGGGAAACAAAACAAAATCCCAAAGCTGTCAAGCTTCTACAGATTCAGCTCTGTTCAGCACCTGTCAAATGGAAAAAATGAAAGCCAGAATGACCAAGTAACCATTTATCATCTTCTCTTCTTGCCTTTTGGACATTAAGTTTGTAGGTAGCTGCTACTTGCTCCGGTGCACGTGTGAGATCACTTTAAATTCAAAATTCAATTGTAAACAGATGCCAAAAAAACCCCAAATGGTGAAACCCACAGCCCTCCCTGCCGACTGCTGTAAGGGAGACTTCCCTTACCCTCCTTCATCCCCTGGGGCATCACGGGAAACCTGCACAGAAGTCACCAAATAACATAAAAATTTGCAACACTACTGGATTTGCTTCGTTTTCATTAAGACAAGAGGAGACAGTGGAGACGTGATGGAGACATGTAAGAGCTCTGAGACCTCCACACATGAACTAGCAAGAGCCTGTCTGTAAGGGACACGCATTTTAGTTCCATGCCTGAGATGCACTAATGGGACTTATTTTCTGTTTCAGCGCCCCTATAATCAGTGTGCCAGACTAAGGCGCAAGCCAAAGGAATGAACTAAAATCCTTTGAGAAAACAAAGAACCTCAGCTACTGCTTTTCTCAGTTGCACTCACTATTACTTTAACACCTTTCACAGCAACAATTACCTTTTAATCACCAAACCCCAATTCAGAGTCAGCAAATCAACATGCTTATGTTGCAGAGGACAGATCTTTGTGCAGTTCAACACTATGGATCAACAACCAATTTCTAGTATATGCTGACCCAATCATAGAATCATTAAGGTTGGAAAGAACCTTTAAGACCATCAAGTCCAACTGTCAACCCACCACCACCATGCCTACTAGAGCCTGTCCCGAAGTGCCGTGTCTCTACGTTTTTTGAACACCTCCAGGAATGGTGACTCCAGCACTTCCCTGGGCAGCCTGTTCCAGTGCATGACCACTCTTTCTGTGAAGAAATGCTTCCTAATATCTAATGTAAACCTCCCCTGGCGCAACTTGAGGCCATTTCCTCTGGTCCTATTTCTAGTTACTTGGGAGAAGAGATTGACGCCTGCCTTGCTACACCCTCCTTTCAGGTAGCTGCA
>JMFS01066964.1:0-13350 GCA_000699545.1 Podiceps cristatus | reverse complement strand
AGCTCGGCGGGCACGGTCTGGGGTCCCGAGACCCTGCGCCGGGCCGAGGGTGCTTTCCGACGGCGTTTCCTGTACGTTCCCCTGAACAGCTGACAAAGGAGCCTCTTCCCGCAGCATCCCCTGCTCAGAGAAGGGAAGGGGAGCGTGGCAGAGCTGGGGTCCCCGTGCAGGACGGTCGGAGTCAATGGAAGGTCGCGCCATGGGCGGGCAGTAGACCGGGAAATAAGCCGCAGGATCCGTAGCTTCCCCAGTGCTCTCGCTGGGGCCTTCCCTTTGCCCACGATAAATAACCCAAATAGTTCGGATTTATTATTCCAGTCAAGTTGCGCCTCACGGAGGAGTTCGCGATGGCTAATTATTAATAAATTCAGTGCTATGAGATCTGGGATTTTTTTCTCTTGTGCATTATTTTACAGCTCATTGAAGATACTACTGTAAAAGCCAAAAGCTCCTGCTTCCTTATTAACAAACTTTTTCTTAGGAGTGTAATTCACTCTCATTTGGTTTCTTGATTCTTTCATGATATCTTGCAGATCCTATTACCGAGCTGCCTGTCATGATCAATCTGCTCTGCCTTGTCATGTTCCCGTTCCAAAGTGGTCTGCAGAACGGAAAAAAAAAAAAAAAAAAAAAAAGGCGCCTAATCTGTACCATAACCATTTAACACTGAAAGGTAAATCTTCATTAAGATACTTGAGCGGACTGGAGCACCGTGCAAACCTCATGAAGCAAAGTATTGTAAATGGCAGTGTTCTACAGAAAAAATTGAATTCTGCTACATTTACTGGAACATTTCTTTTTCTGAAACACATTAGTGTGTTTCAGAACTCTATCTGAATTTGGATTTTCCCATTATTCTATAGAAAAGTAGTTCTCTTGAAAGACTGCAAGTTTTGCACAACATATATTCTCATAGTTGTAGCTTAAAATTGAAACCGAAGTATTGCAATACAGGAATTGCTGTGTAATTTGAGAGGCAGAGTTGAGGTCTACTAAAAATGTTTTGCCAAGTAAGAAATCAATATGATCGTGAAAAAAAAAAATGGAGTAAAGTATATATTTTCCTTCAGCAAAGCCTGCAAAAACAAAAAAAGTAAAAAAAAAAAAAAAAAAAAGTTCGGCTTGCTACAGCAGCTAAACTGAAGTTTAAGAAACTGATGCTTAAAGGGGTCGGTTTTACTGCATATATTTTTAAGGAAAAAAAAAAGATGTCAGAAGGCAGACTCTGGACAGCAAATAATTGGAGGATAAAAAGCTGAACTTGCTAAACAGGTGGGAAAGTTGTGTTCTTACACCTCCTACCAATGTGCTTACTCCCATATACTGTAAATAAAATATTTTGACTAATGACTCCTTTGTACGTCCCGTGAATGGGTCTCTGCGTGGTTATGGGCAGAGTCAGTAGATGTACCCTTACGCTGTCGTGTCCAAGGGACCTTCCACTGGCCGCAGAAGAACCCTGTGGATTCTTTGTGATCCACAGGCCAGCAATCCAGAGGTAGCCCCAGTACAGCTGTGTTGAAAACAAAACAGGATGTGCCTGAGCTGCCTGAAAATACTTGTAAAAGATATCTTTTGAAACTGGTTTTTAAACAACTTGTTTGCCTCCATAATTATTGTATGAGTTAGGTATTGTATAATTAATTATTCACATCCTATTGTGCAAAACCACAAAGAGAGAGCTAGTCTTTGTTTCTGCTTAATATTTTATAGAAATTCCTTAGCCTGATTCTCCTCTTTCCAACCCCATTTGCAGCCACTAAATTTCTTCTGCTTTACTGGCGCTCAAATTAGAGATGAATCGGGACCCAGATTGGGTTTTTTTATTCATCTTTCTTAAGTAGCTAAGCAAAACCAGTTCACAGTCATCCAGAAGCTCTTCCTAAGGGGTGTTCTTCCCTTGACATGTGTAACATACTGCCGTATGAAATCATTGGGAATCATGTGTGTCCCAAAGTGAGAATTGACTCCATGTCTCATTCATAGAATTGAATTATTGAAAAATAGACTTGCTGAGAAATGCTGAATTTTTGCATGTTCATAAGCACATTGGCAAACTTCTTGTCACGTTGAAGAGATTTAGCCTGTGAACTATGAGTTCTGCTTTGTACATTTTTGTGGTTTTGAAAATGTAAATACAAATAATGTCATACTTCTGAGAGAGAGTGTTGTTTGGAAGTGAATGTTCCTCTATTTACATGGTGAAGGAAAAGGTAATTTCTTCATTTCAGCCATTATTAAAGCATGCAGGAACATATAGTGACTTTGCTGTATCATTCTTCTATGTCCTAAAGAAACTATAGTTTTAGTGACTATGAAGAAAAAGAATGCCTGACACAACGGGATCTTCTAAAACTCTCCTCTCGTCTTCACTGTGACCGTCCAGGGAAACGTAATTTACTAGTACCCTAGTAAAACCTTATATCCTCATACATACTATGTGATACCAAACAATGCAGGCTTTTGTGATCTTCCATGGTTTCCCTGGCTCATACCAGTTTTATTTATTCTTTAGGCATACAGTTGAGTTTGGTTTTATTTCATACAATGGGGAAGCAAAACCAGGAATTACCCATGCCTCAGAAAAACTCAGATCTGGACTCTGTAGCTCATCTTTACAATTTAGCGAGGAATTTGAAGAGCTGTCATGATACAGCTATCCAGTGGTTTAGCATTTCTACTGTAAGTAGTGTTTATGATAAACACTTCAATAGCATATTAACAACTATTTTCATGGTAAATAAGGCTGAGGTTCCGACTGCAAAAGTTGCTCTACTACCACAATAGGAATAAATAGTTTATGCCCCATGGAATTTGAATGTTACATAATCATTTCAATACATTAAGGGGAAAAAAAAAAAAGGTATAAAGCTGTTGGCTATTGTAAGAAGGTATTAAAGAATTTGAAAGTAAAAAGGTGGTTTCAGAAATTACTGAAGGAATAATTCTCCAGACAGCCACCCACAGAAGCAAGAAAGACCAAAACTGAATGTATCAGCAGCAGGTTGACAGGTATTGACACTGGCATTAAAGCCTTT
Source organism: Podiceps cristatus (assembly GCA_000699545.1). Classification (NCBI taxonomy): domain Eukaryota; kingdom Metazoa; phylum Chordata; class Aves; order Podicipediformes; family Podicipedidae; genus Podiceps; species Podiceps cristatus. The sequence continues at coordinate 10,312 of JMFS01066964.1, read as the reverse complement.
GTATTTTCAGAGCCCCCATATGATTTCCACATACACCCATAAAAGCTATTACTTTTTTCTTACGGGTTTTGCCAACAGGACCTGTACTTAAGAGTTATCCTGTCTTCTGTACTGAGCATCTTCACTTCCTATGGGAAGCAGTGCTTTTACATGTTACTTGCCCTTCACAGTTTTCCGTGTTTCAATCCCACTGGTCAACCTATAAAGATGAACAGAAAGAAACCGTTTCAAATATCAGAAGACTCTTCTCCAAACATGAAGACTGTCCATCAACAATGCGTAAAACCTCTACACCGTGGATGCCTCCTGTCTTTCTTTAAGAGAAGGTGGTCATGAAAATGGAGTTACAATGAACTCCGTGTCCCTGGTGAACTGCTGGTTTGCCTGATGTAAACCAAATACTAGTAAGAAATTATGTTCTCCAAGGGATCACTGTTGTTTATTTGATTACTTCATTCCCAGCCATAAATACAAAGTGAAAGCTTTGTAATGGTCCCTATTGCTCTTATGAAGTATTAGTTATGGTAAAAATGAAATTGCTGTTGCTTTTCCTGAGGGGTAGAGAAAGAGAAAGGAGAAGGCAAGCCTGGCTAGGAGATGACTCCTGAAGATCTGATACAAATATCTATTGAGGTTTTCAAAGACTGGATGCATTAATCTCATTTTAGCTGTGAATAGCACATAATTCGTGTGTTACAATAATTGTTCTGTCCCTCCATGCGAAACTGAGTAAGATACCAGAGTGCGTGTTTTTGAGCCAAGGCTGGCTACTAATTCAAAGGCAAAAAGCACCACTGAATCAATACCAAAAGTACTTGGAGGTATCCCAAACAATGGCTGATTGAATGGCTTCTTTTGTGGGAAAGTACAGGCCGACAGGCACAAACAATAGAACCACAGGTTTAGTCCTCTCCCAAACTCCAACTTGCACCAAAAAAAACAAGAAATAAAGAGTGTGAGAAGCCAGAATCCAGATTCATTTCCTATTAGCACCAAGTCCATGGAAACTGAGTTCCCAAGTTGTTAATCAAATTTCAATAAAACCAAGTACTAAGGTTATTACAGAAGTCAACCTACTGTGCTGCCGCCTCTTCCTTACACCACTCATACTGAGAACTTGGGCAAGTTATGTGCCCCTTGTGAATACGTCCCTAGCTGCTCAATGATCAGTCTACTAAGAGGCAGAGTATTTTACTTCATTTGCACAGCCTGAATACAGGCTACTTGTATTAAACTAGTCCCAGGTCAAAGAAGTAACTGACAGATGGTCTCAGCTTTGCAGGTTAAAGCTGTTACCAAACCTCCTGTTCACCTACCCCTCACTTGGAAGTTAAAGAAATTTATTCCCATAACCCTGCCGTTCACTAGTACCATTTAAACTGGGCAGAAAGTATGTTTCCAAGGGACAGTAATCCCTGTGAATATAGAGGGAAAGGGCTTAAACTGTTTGACTTAAATCATTAACACTGCTTCCCATGCACACGGGTCAAAGTCCTTGAAGACAGATCTCCTTTCTCAGCAACATCTAGTCTCGCCTTTGACAATAAGGTTTTATGCTGCAGTGAGCACAAGGTATTTCCAAGTTAACTGTAAGAAAACTAGAGTAAACAGTACATAAAACATCTGCTGCTTTATAGAGTACCATTAATCAATTGCATATAGTAAGTTTATTGTTATTGACTTTCGAGTTGTTTAGCAGAAGTGCACAGGGGAATATTCTTACAAATGTTGGTTTGAATAGAGATCAAAAGGAAATAAAAATGTTCCCCAAATTTCAAATTAGAGAATATAACGGCATGTTGGCTCTGTGACAATAAACCTTACTCTGAAATATACTACACTGAATATCCAAAGAGCAGTAGAAGTACTTCTCATTTTGCAAGCTGACCAAAGTATACAACTGTTCATCGTAGATCAGCTAAAAGTAATTTTTAAGTTAGAAGTCACAAGTAGCTGGCTACAATTACTGTCCTAAAAAGAATACTATAAAGCCAGTACAATTCTTACATTGAACTTTGAAATTCAGACATGCTCAACAAATTCATAGGACCTCTGCCTTGAGGACAATACTGAATGTTTAGCAGCTATGCTGAGACTAAAATTAAGGCTTGTGCAATGGTGTGAGGAAGATGAAAGTTTTCTTTATCTGGAAGTAGAGGAGCATTTGCTGTGAAGGTCCCAAATACCCGTAAAAACTTTCTATATGATCAGTAAAGTACAATGAAGAGCATTGCATGGTTGAAATTCTCATGCTTTAAAGGGAGATGGATATTTGTAGGGGAAAAAAAAAATACAGATCTGATTATTTTAGTGAAGCATTTAAATACAACATTAGAGTTACAAAAGCCATAGTGATCTGAAGATGCCAGTGAGAGGGATTCATGCACAGGTAGCCTTGTTTTGGACACCAAAAAAAAAAAAAATAATGCCAGCAAAGAATGTAGAACTTGCAACGCACAGCCCTTCCTTTATGTCTGAATGAAACCTGCTGGCTCTGTATACATCAAAAAACTGTCTGATATAAGTGCACCATACTTCACAGGCAGTATTCTGGAACACTCACCCCCAGCTTTGCCGTGTTAAGGTTACTCAATGTACAGCTTCAGAATAAACACCAAAGTAAGCAACCTTTGGTAGACAACTCTTTTTCTGTAGGTACACAGTGACAAAGTATAACCCAAACAAGGCTAGGAAGGTGAAACTGAGTACGGTTTATCAGCTGTTAGAAAAATGAATGAAACATTCAGTCTAACATTCCCAAAAGTAACTAAAATCTTTGTGTGGGCAATGCATATGTTCTTGACAGATTAGCTGAGGACTGTCCTGCTTGCACCAACAGGCTATAACAGTATACAGTGGTACTAAGCTCATTTAAAGGTGGAAATTGTATTAATCATAGTAGGAGGTAAAATTTATAATTTGCTCCTCTCTGAAGGGCCTACTAGTGCAGCATAAGACTTTTTTTCATAAGCCTGTGACTATTAACTCTTCTATTAACTCCTTCCTAAACCACTGCAGCATGTTTACACTTGTATATATATATAATGAAATAGTAACTCAGCTGTTTCTATGTGACTAAATTGGGTAAAATGAGAATGTGGTCAACTTGGAAGGGTTTAAGGGAATAACTACTGTGTGGCAGGCAAAGTAAGGTATGCATACTAAGTTTACTTTAGCCTTAAAATTTGCACTAAACTTTGTTATGTCAATGGCAAGTTTTGCTAAAAATCCCAGGGACCTTCAATATCATCAGATAAACTGGGGTTAAACAGAAGACATTGGCAACCCCTGTCTATAGTGTGTTTTATTCACAATACATATGGTTGTCAGTTGAAAAAAAAAAAGAGTAACCACTAGAAGCATGTACAGAATATGTGTAGATCATTCAAAAAGCATGGTCATCATCTTCTGAAGGTAATACTAAAGAAGACTATTGAATCTACAGATTCCCATTCTAAATGAGTTGTGGTCTGTATGACTGTAACAAACTGCAGATGTTGAAAATGATCACTATAATTATTGAAGGATAGAGTTCCTGAACATAAGTCACCACGGAATTCAGATAACTTCTGAAGAGTTTCATTTTTTTACAAAGAGAAATGGCCTCAAATACATCCAATCACCTTTTTATACTTTCCTGTGGAAAGATTTATTCATGTATTCCAGTAAGTATTTCAAATTATAGCTGAGAATAGGTCCTTCAACACTTATTTGCAAACGTATGGCCTTCCTATAAGATGACAGAAGGTGTTTTATATGACAAAGCTGGAGGTCTCCATGCAGATTTATTATAGCCCTGTCACTGATGGACTGATAAATTGACGAAAGATAACAGAAACCTGGAGATAGTGATGTTTCTTCATGAAGGTCTGTGATTCTCCTTATATCATGAGATACGAGAGAGAGTAATGTGTTCTGGGAAAGATGCGGGAAAGCTTCCACAACTTCTGCCAAACACTATGCGTTATGGTTACCTGTTGTGAAACAAAGCACAACTGATGTCATACAGCACGACCAGTGTGCTGTACATCCCTGTTCCTACAAGGCACTTAAATTGTGATTCCAATACTCCACGGATGGATGATTTTGTTGATGAAGATAGGCCAGAAAGCACATTGTTCCACGTGTTTTCATAAAATGTCTATAAAACATTATCCAAAGAGAATCTTTGTAATAAGACTTCATTTGTAGAATGCTGTATATTTAGAATCATAGAATGTTTTGGGTTGGAAGGGACCCCTAGAGGTCATCTAATCCAACCCCCCAATGCATTTAATGACATTAATGCATTTTAATGACATTAATGCATTTAATGACATTAATGCATTTTAATCATCAAAACATCTTTTTATATTCAATGGAAGGAATATAGCAAAAAGCTAATAGGTCCATGAGCAGCACAAAGGAGCAGATCAACAAAGCATCTTCTAGGAACATGTGTATTTCCTTTGGAGAACTTTCTGATGTCTGAATTGGAAGTCTGGAGACTTTCGATGGTTGACATAATTTTTGTATGACCCATAATTTTGTATGGATAATCTGACATTTAATAAAGATAAATTAATCTTTGGTCTTTAATTCTTCTCCCCAAGTTAAATATATGGAAAATTCTTTCAAAAGTAGTTGAAACTGATGAATGCTTTCAAAGTTACTGCTGGAAAACAGTAACAGACATTCAAGTAACCATTTCCAAAGGAAAACTGGCTAAAATAGACATTGTTCTGCCAAAAGTGCTGTTAAGGCCTGCAAGTGCTTTAATCAGTAGCGCACAATGGGGGAAAAATAATTGTCTACCATCGTTATAGCTTTAAATGCCTAGCCCCAAGGAACACATGCCTCTGTATATGACTGAGCTAGCTAAAAGCATCATTTAATACAAGTCCCCTGCAAAGCTATCCCTTTTACTTGCACTACCTCAAGCCCGTAGTATCAGCACTGAATAATACACCTTTTGGAAAGTGTAGGAGTTCTTCTGGTACTTGCTGTGTGTGGTTTAAAAACCTGAGAGAGCTGGAGCACAAAACTAGGCTGCATATAATAAGTAAATGTGGTTATATGGAATCCAGCTGTGTCCATGTGGCTTCGTATCATTTTTCTTGAAAACCTAAGGAAACAAAAGGTTTGGAGTCTTTTCTGTTGTTCCTGGTTTATATTTTTGAGGATTATCATAAACCACTGAGATTAATGTCAGGTTTTGCATTTATTTTCTGCTTCAGTAATAGCGTGTCTTGTACTCAAGACATAGGCTTTTCAGGTAAGAATTCATACTGTAAAGATAACAGGCTTGCCATTAATGATCATTAGTGTCACCACTAAGAAAAGATTCATGTTGGCATTATTTATTAAAGCAATCAAAATGTGCTATCATGTTCCTAATTACAATATTTATTCAAACTCCCCTACTTACCCACAGTACAAACACAGTGCAGGCAGCTGTTGTAGAAGCTTCCCTGTGCTGCTCTGGAAATGACTTTTTCTTTCAACTAAGGACACTCCTATTCTCAAAGGAAAAGAATAGAACAAATGTGGATCTTTGCACTGCCAGGCAAATGCTCTGGTTCTGGATGCATGAAGTTGTATTAAGGAAAAGAGCTGCAGAAGCAGAGAAGTGACTAAGAGCTGTGGTAGATCAAAAAAACGATCTGTTCAAGATTCTGCCTTCAAACCAGCAATCATTATAAAAAAAAAATTACAAACAAATAAGCAAACAAAACTTTATCACTCGTAAATCACTCACAAGAAAAAACAAGATTTCAAAATATTACAGAATATTTTATTTATTCAGAGCTACTTCCTTTTAGGAGTTAAAGAACACTAGTATCAGAATCTACAAACAGAGATTCAGTATCATAAAGTCCTCCCCTGTGAGCTGAAATGGAAGGCTTACTTCAGTGTCATGCAGCACAGCAGCAGAAATAGATAAATGCAAACTATAGAAGTGAGGTTATCATAAAGCCTATCACACAAAATATCAAGAAACAAATATGAACGATAATGTATTTTTAAGATAATTCATTTGGGATATTAAAAAATACATTAATTCAGTGTCTATTGACTGTGAGCTTTTTGCTTAAGTATGAACAGTATGGTTATTAAGTCAGTATTGTCGTTTTCAAACATTGTTAAGGACAGACCAGTAAAACAGGTAAGAACATAGTATTCTGCCCTCCTCAGATGAAGCCCACCTTTCCAAAACCAAGAACGATCTTTTTCAGCAACTACAGCCTAATAGGGATTGTCAGCATCATCTGCTCCTTTTGTTTTAGGAAGCACAATTTGAACATGTCCTTTTTTCCAAAGCAATTCCAAAGCAAAAGATATAATTGAAAGAGGTCATTAATGTCTTGATAAATAATCTAAATTATTGTTTGTTTGAAAAGATTAATGTTTTAAATATCCCCAAACACTCAGAAAATATAAAACATTGTCTAGGCCACTTGCCAGAGGGGAATTTGTAGCTGTGAATGGAGTTGCAGTTAGTGGTATTTTCCTATGGACAGGATACATTTTGTTAGCAACATTCGTGTGTGCTTCTACATGCATGCTCCTATTCAGATCTTTTCCTCTGGATCAGTCTGCTCCTAAGCAACTGCTGGATGATTGCTCTATTTGGGTGTTTGCTTGGCCCAGGAGAGAGAGAATCCAGGATACTCTTATGATGGCCCATCTCGTATTCTAAACCAGATACAGTAAATATATTTATTAGTCATTGGAATGTTATTTCAGATATATATGGGATAAAGGAGTAAAATTTACTTAGCAAGTCAGTACAAATCTGTAGTGGGATAAGATTGCCCTCCTTTTTTGAGGAAACCTTTTTCATGTAAGAAAAGAGAGGTTATGTAGTTAAGGAGATTATGAAGGAATAAAACAGTATTTAGCATCCTCTATATGCTCACTCTCAGTATATATAACAGAACTAGAGAGCAAGATCAGATTACAAGTTGTGCCCTTCTCGTCTGCTAGCTCTATATTAACAGTGACTTCATAGTCACAAGTTGATTGCAATCATAATGTTGACATTCAGGACAGTTAAATATATGCCTCAATAGGCTTTTCTGAGTGCTGAGTTCACTCTGTTTACTTAGTCAGTGAGCAGTTCCATTCGCTTTAGGAGGAACGGTTTTTGTTAGAAAGATTTAAAGCCCGGAGAAAACTGTAAAATGCAAGTAAAGCACATTGAAAAAATGGTAATACTTACAGTAAGTATTGGAACCAACACTGAGCCTGAAAAAAAATCTTGTTGGCAAATTGCACTGTTGTAGAATAAATATCCACTGCGAGTGAAATGTAGGGGAGGAATAGACTAATCAATGAATGAGGATGTCAAAGCTAATGACTCTTTGGAATAAGAAGCATAGGTGAATAAACACGTATACTTTTATCATAACCCCTGAATATACTAGTCAATTCACTTCTGCGTAGGCATTCCTTTTGGTCTAAAAAGGGCAGGTGATTTTTTATAATTCTATTTCTTTTCTCCCCTGAACTGAGGAGAATTTTGGCTATCACCTGAGGGTGAATTAGCTCACTATGCCCAAATGGTAGTGCTTCCTCCGTGATGGTGAGTTTTTTTGTTTCTGTTTTTGTTTTTTTAATAAAAGATGAAAGATTGTATCTACTAAAGTCAAGAGGAAGGTTCTCCACCACAATCAGCGGGGTCAAGATTTCTTCCTTCTTACTCATCTTTATTTCCTCTTCAACCTTAAAAATTGTCTAATCCACAAATACTGCATTTTTATAGACCAACGAGGAAGAGAATTCAGGAATAACCAAATAGTCATTTTCAACTGAGGTCACATACATCATAGTGCTTCATGACAGCCACGGTTCCTGTGTTTGGAATTAAACTAAAACTTGGTATTAGTCATTAGTTGTATCTCTCGTACTGTCCCAAAATTTACAGTTATTCTTACTGATTTCCTTTGTTAGCAGTATTTTATCATCTCACATTCATGGGCTTGTATTTGCATGACACTATTTAGGTAGTACTAAAAATTGCCTCCTTTATATTTATTGTGATTATACCTTTTGCTAAGCAATACCTATGCTACCCTTCAGAATCCTCTCTTTCTGCAGTACATAGTTAATCTAGTTGTACATTGGTATAGTCACTTTACTTCTGAAAGAGCTCATACCTATCCAGAATGTATGGAATTGTTGAGGAGCAAAGGTATTTGAACTGTGTTATTACAGGCAGAAAAATGGGGAGTTGTTTTATAGCCCAAAGCTTCTGTAAGCATAGTCATAGACACATAATTCTTGAAAGACAGCATTCAGGCTATACATCTATAGATTCACTGCCATGCGTCCTGGTTGCTTACAGTCCAGAAAGTTCTTACAGGAAAGCAACTGTTTGTAATCTGAGTAACAGTCTACTATTAGTCAAATTAATCATTTTATGAAGGGCAGAACTTCTTTGAGCTGTTCAAGTTTACAATCTCAGCAGTTATTTTTCTCAAGAGCAATTACTGAATTAGCATTATTTGCTTCAAATAGGACATAGCATAGAAAAAAGAATACACCATTGATTTTTATAGCAAATTCTCAAGATACCCAGGAATTACTTGCTTGGTGGGCAACTGACCTATCTACTTTCCTGGCTAGACTGTACTTTTAATTCTCCTCTATCTCTCCTTCAGATGGGTAAGTCCAAGGTAGGGATGAAGGATAATATGTTAAAGGATCCGTCTATACAGAATTGTTTTCTACCTTGGAGAGCCAATTAAACAGAAACTGCCTAGGGCTTTTAAGTGCCTTCAGAACTCCAAAGCTAATGTCTTATTCCATATCTTAATGTAGTTTTTTTTAATACTCAACAAAAATATTTTTGTTTACATAGAACAGCTGTAAATTGTAGCTATTCAGAAATGTTTCTGATTTAACTGCCAATAATCATAGCATATTGTAATTTGCCTCTGTCGCCAGTATCATAGATAACAGTGGTCAAAAAAAAAAAAAAAAAGAAAATATGGCTGACAGACGTTACACTTTTTTCCCTTCTCTGCACTAAGCTCTGAGAAAAGCTTTACTTCCGTTGTTTCCATTTACTTTAATACATGAGTACCCGTACTGTCTCTAGCCCTTTGTAAGGCCCAGCTCTCATAAGCATACAAACTAAAATTTATCTGAGTAAGTCCAGTGACTATGCATGTTAAGTCAAGCATATCTTTGCAAGTTATTTAAACCAGATCCTCCATTTCAAGTAGTCTGTTTAATGAAGTTACCCTTCTTCTTTTATTTTAAGCGATTCATCTAGTCTGAGAAATTGTCAGAACACCCAGCTAATGTGTTTTTCTCTTCCTTTTGATAAAATAGTAACAATAGGAACAGTGATAATTACAATTTCCACCATATACAAATCATATCATACTTATCTAAGTTTGACAAGTCATTTGACAGTGATTCTCCTTCCTTTCAAACACAAGACAAACAACAATGTTGGCATTTCAGAATGATCTACACTATTCATATTTTTGTCTCAAGATTTCCAAAAGCTGTAGAAATAGCAATGTCATACATGATGCAATACCGTGCAAAATAAGTGAGAAGCAGAGTTGTGTCAGATATCTGCCAGCTGAAAACAGTGAAATAATTTTTTCAGTGGATGAATTATGAGTAGTAGACTGAAGGAATCATTGTCTCCTCAGCTGAAGGACATGCCGCATCTCTATAGCTTCCCACTCTAGTGGCACACAATATCATAGACATTTGAGATATACATACTGTTTCATGGGATGCTGTGGCCACCAGTGGATTAATTAACAAAAGTGATGAAAGTTAAATTCTGCTCCAAGGCTTAAAAGAAGGACTGAGATTGTGATGGAGGGATAAAAAAAAAAAAAAAAAAAAGTTCCCCATACTAATTTCAACTTTGTAATGAATTATCTTTGGCTTCTCTGCTGAAAGTTTCATGTAGCAACCTCTGATAGAACACAATCAATTCCTCAGTTTAACTCCCATCAGCTATTGCAAATAATCCATGATAGAAAGTCTATTTCACGAATAACCAGAGTAAAACTAAATAAAATAAAAACCTAAGGTATTTAAGTAAATTTAACCAGAGGAATCTGGGAAAACCACAGTCAGCTCATGTATACTTCTAGACAGATAGAAACCTACAATAAGAGTATTTACCTGATTACAGAATGCCCTTCTTTGTCTTCTAGTTCTATGTCTGAGTAATCCCACTAGTAGCATGTTGAAGATTCATCTATGATTTACAACTGGATGCTAACAGGAACTATACCACTGATTTATGTTAGAATGTCTTCCAGCCTATACTGGGTGTGCGTGGCAAGGCTTTGGTAGC
>KL271513.1:54160-69664 GCA_000699545.1 Podiceps cristatus | reverse complement strand
CCTGCACATCAGCAAAGCTTCGGAAACTGCAAAATGTCCTTGATCGTTCAGCAGCAGCGAACAGCAGCAGCGTGCTGTCACCTTGTTTCACACACTAAATCCAAAACACAGGAGCTGCTGAAGACAAAAACTAGCTCTGTCCTGGCTGAAACCAGGACAGATGAGATACACAAATGTATAGAGATTAAGATAGGTTTTGGTTTATTAGTTGCTGAGCTGGGAAGAAACTCATCCCTTTTTTATTTAGTAGACTTTCTAGATTCCCAGCTAAGAGCCAGACCTTAGACCAGTTTGTCTCTTTCCTACATCCCCCAGCTGTGATCCCACTCCAAGTGAGAAATAACTCTGTGACCTCAGTCCTCCTGTTAACAGGGTTTGGTACCTGAGTTGGGCTGTCTGTGTGGCCAAGGAACAGGAACAGATGCTCGTGGAACATTCTGTTACTTAAGTGTCTCTACCAGGCACCTCTAGGCAAAATTTAGCCTATTTTTCTCTCCTTTTCTTCACTGACTATAAAGGATTGCTGCTAAGAACTCTACTCGGGTTTATGAGAATTTTGCTATGATCCTCTCCCAAACTTTCTAATTAATACATTAATTATTTCTAATTACGCTATAATTAGTAACTACAATAATAATTACCTCTAGTTTAATAATAATAAATTAAGGACCTGGAAACTAATGTGCATAAGCCATATTTTAAGGGATGCTCCATGGATTTCCCTGGGATGGCTAGTGAGAACTTGCAAGAATACATGTGTGTTTTGTGCGTTCGCATGTGTGTGTTCACGTGAGCGATGCACATCAGATTATCACTTCTGCAACTGCCTGAGCTCTGCAAACAGATGGTCTTTGTACATGCAAATTTTTGGATTTTATACCAGAAGTGAACTCGGGAAGAAATTCACACATATATAGATAGAAGTGAGGAGTAAGTTGAGAGGATTTTTCATGTGTAATCGAAATAAGATTGGTAGTGTTTTAAATTTTTTTTTTTAAACTCTGCTTTCATTATGTGCCATGGTCCACTGCGTGAACAACATTCAATCAGAACATGTTCCTGGTCAAAACACACAGCATGTAGGACCAGAGGACTGAGTCAGTGGTGCAGCTGCGGAGGGAGGACACAGCTCTGCAGCCCTCTCCGACAGCAAGCTCAGTTGAGGGGAAAGTCTACTGTTTAAGTGAATCGCCATATGCTGCCACCAGCAAAGCAGGTACAGCAGCTTGCTGCTGGCTGGTAATCCCCAGGGAGCTCACACAAAGTCTATTAATTGCCTTCTTAGATGACTCCATGTGGTCATCCAGCATCTTATTTTTCACCCGGTCAGAGACCCAGCCGCTCTAGGTTGTGTGGCATTCCAGAGGCAGAATCTCAGACCCATATGGAAGGGACTGTTGTAATTTCTCCAGTTAATCCCCATGAAGGAAAGGCAGCTGAAAATGGGATTCATGTAACTAAACTTCAGCCACATAAATGCTAGATAGCTAGTCTGCAATAATTGTGTGGTTTCCTTTCCGTTCCATGGAGCGAGGACGGCTCACCCAGAGGCGACGAGTGTGGGTGCAGCCCCGTGCTGCTGGCTGGGGGCTCGGCAAGCTGCACCGCCCCTGCGGCACAGCAGGGACCGAACCGCATCTGTGATAAAGTGGAACAATATTGGGTCGTCCTGCAGTTCAGGAAGGAAGTAATCTGCTGATAGGTGACTTCAGCTCACGAGGTGCCTAGCCTTTGCACTTGTACGTGCTCAGCTGCACAGAGAAGGCAGCGTGATTCAGGTCTTGAAGGTACATTTAAAAATCTCATCCAATTCCACTGATAAAAAAAGCTAAACCCTGCAAAGCAATCTGATTTGCATGGATTGCTTTATCCATTGGTCTTGATTAGTATTCCAGAGGGCTCTATAGAAAACACCGATTTTAATTCCATTTCCTCAACTGCTGGTTTCCAGGGACTCCCTCAGGTGGTTAGTGTGGCCCTTGAAAACCCGTGCATTCCTCTTCGTCTGTGCTATACAGCATGGTATTACAGGTAGATACTGTGGGCACAGCAGTGTAAGGGAGAAATGGAAACCTATTTCATTCCCTAAGTGGAAGGAAAATAACAGTAGTTAGTTACTGTACTGGTTTCGCTCTGTTTTGATGCAAGTCTATCCTCTGTGCTGAGGGAGAGAATCAAGTGCTTAAATGAGCCCAGTTTTCCAATATTGACCAAATTTTACATGAAGGACCTATCTTGTGCTCTTCTTAATCTTCCCAAATTCTCACTGAGGCGACAGTTTGGTGCTCGAGAAATTCAGGACTGGTCCCTTCGCTCTCCATTCTGGTTGGTGGGATCCAAGTGATGTGTGGTGGATGATGGCCTTCAAACAGCACAGCCTTTGCTGGCACAAATACATGCTCAACACCTGAAGTTTCACCCTGGCTTAGACAGGTGAAGGACTGTTCTTCTGTGTGTTTGCCAAAACAGTGCTTCATTTCTTCACTCGTCTCCGAAGCAGTGAACGCCCAAAGCGTGTCTGCTGCATGTATCTGTGTGGTTTCACCCAATGCTTCTGCATCTTCTGGGAAAGCACCTGTGACTGCCAGACTAAAAGGTGTTGACTAGAAACTAGTCACGATATATGGGCCAGAGAGCTGGTATTTCATAGCCAGTAGGGCTGATACTCTCTGAGGGAGACCTCAGTTCGGTGTGCTGAGTTTACTGTAACTGCAGGCGCAGCCTCTTGCCTTGTCACTCAGTGCTTTTCTCTCCCATCTCCAGGGCGTTCGTTCCTCCTGAGTCCTTTCTAAGTCTCCCTTTCTTATGCCTGTCTCCCTTTCTGTTTTATGAGGACAGCAGTAAAACATCAGCATTTCCATAGACAAGAATACGTACTAATATCTTCTTCTAGCTTAAGCAATGACAAGCCGCAGAGGCAGTTCCCCCTGGTCTGCAGGTAGGCACCGAGCACCCTGATCCACCACTGATCCCAACCTGAAGATCCAGTAAGAGAGGGGAATATGCACTGACAGAGGCATCCATGAAGGAACTATTCCTGTACTAATGGCATCCTATCCCAGCGGTATAATCAACCAATTTTGTAATTTGCAAAAACAGGTACCCAGGTTATGGGAAAGGTAAGTCCTGTTTCAACTCGATGTAGGAATGTGAATTTGAGGCCAGTGACTATGGTACATCAGAACCACAACCACCCAGGCAACAGATACATAGATGATTATATTTTAATACATAATTGGTGGAGCTATCACTCTTTTGCAATGGGAACATGACTGTATTTACCTCTAAGTCCATGCACAGTTCAATATATGGAAGGCCTTTTTATTCTGATGTTATGCAAGACTCAAGGGGACATGAGAAGGAGCCAAGGGAAATACAAATGTAATTATTCTCAGTTTCTAGTGGAGTTCTGTAAATTGGCAGAATGCTGCTGTGGGGAAGCTGAGAGGCAGCTGGCTTAGAGGTGCTTTCCAAAAATACACCCTCCCTGTCAGCTGCAAGAGTTAAACAGAAGGCGCAGCTGTAAAACTGCATCGCACATGGAGGCTGCAGGCTTCCAAAGTACTGACCAGGAGACAATGCAAGAGAGACGACTCCGATGTGTTTTGTAGAGCAGGAATTTCAGAATCAGTTATTTGTAGTAGGTAACAATGAGCCATGGCTTGTCATCTGCAAGCCTTCTCTCGTATAATGTTGTCTAAGCGAATTAATTGCAGTCATTGTAAATGGCATTCTGCAAGAAATATAATGCATTATTTTGAATAGCAAAGTTGTTAGGGATAAATCTGTTGTTGTATTAATATTTGAACTGACAATACGTGCATTGACCATGCTGAGAAACTTGCCATCTAAAGGTTTGAGAGTTAGAGACGTGCACTGGGAGAACTGTGAGGAAAGTGCCATTGTCAGGACCTCTTGATCTGGCATTCAGATCTTATTTCTCTTGAGAGAGTATGAAGGATAGGATTGGGTGAGGTGGGAGGGAGCCATCCATATAGATGTCAGAGAGTATTGTTGGTATTTTCAGAAGTGCCTGGATCCCCACAGCTAGCTAATGGTAAGCTCATGTTTTCAAATTCCTCATTCCTGGACGATGCAGGCAAGGATCTTGCTCCAGGTTTGCTCAGCTTTTGTCTTCTGTGGTTATAGACTTCAGATGGTAAATTCAGACTCTTAATACTGAGCTAAAGCTTACAAGAGGTAAAACCTGGTAGTAAACTTCCCAGGGTACCAATGCCCATGGCTATCATTCTGGGAAGGAGTAGGCTTAAACACACACGTAGCTGGCCGTGTGGCTTCTCTCAGTGCTGTCGGTGTAGCCATTACAACACAAAAGTCAACGTACAGTGTGACAGTGTCTTTGCAGAAGGCAATACCTGTAAGTTGGTGTCATTTGTACATATTCCTGATGAAGCTACTTGGCTGTTCGCTAGAAGGAAGAACACTATACTGTGCTGACACGTGGTCACAAGTCATTGAGATTATCACCTCTTTTGACTACTTGAACTCGCTAAATGTGAATTGCTCGTTCTTGTGAAGTAATGGTGCAATTCCTGCAGCATGGCAGAGCGAGGAGCGGGACTGCAGGTACCTGCGTGCCAGGCTGGTGCTTTGAGGACAGGAGAAGGAGGACTTTCAGAAGGCTGGATGTTATCAGAAATCCATTTGAATATGGATTGTCCCAAATTTAAGAGGACATTCAGTTCTGGTGGTTTGGTTCAACCATGACTTTGACAACGGAGATTTTTTGAAATGTGAAGTGGTGTTTATATCCTGAAAATTTGTTTCAGAACCACACTTTGGGCTGGTTTCTAGTTAGCAGTAGATTTTTTTCCCTTTTCTCTGCTACATGCAGTCATTCAAGAGGAAGTATGTTTATTCAGTCATTCAATTGGCTTTTTTAGCAATGACTGCCATAACAACTACAGCATTGTAGTTTATGGAATATTAGTATTTTCCTTTTTTGGCATACCATAGGCAAACGATAATGGCATCACAGTAGAAATGACTCTGCACATTTGGATCTGAGCGCTTAGGTTCCCATGCATCATTTACAAATACCTACATCTCAATTTCACTTATCAAGATGCTTTGCCAGCAAATCTTACAGGATCCTTGCTAAAAGCAAAAGAAGACACTTTGAATCAGCAAAACAGGAAGGCCAACTGAATTCGGACAAAAAGAAACGAGCCTTTCGGTGTCCTCCTGATCCTGCCAAATCACTAAGTGCTGCTGCTGTAACAGGTGGCACATCTAATGCAAAGGCTGGCAAGAGTTAGCAGGCACAACGCCGCCGGAGGGGCACCCTGTTGAGGGAAGGAGGGGTGGATGAACGCAGGGAACCACGGGCAGCCACAGCATCGAGCTGCTCCCGGCAGTGCTCTGGAGATGTGTGGCTGAAGTGTGTGGGCAGGTTTCTGGATCTTTTTAAGGACATGTGGTAGTGGTGGACTTGGTGGTGTTAGGCTAACGGTTGGACTCGACGATTTTTAAGGACTTTTGCAACCTAAATGATTCTACGATCCCATGATTCTATCTGCAGTGGAGGCAGGAGGCAATGGGAGAAAGCTTAGTCCCAGTAGAATCAGCAGAAAACTCCTGACTCTTTGAGATAAATGAGGAATTTACCTCTAGTTTGTGAAAGGAAGAAGGGTTTGCAAGGTGTAACAAAGGTGAAGATCCAAAGGGAAGCATGCCTCATGCTTTCTGCTGATTATTTCATTCCTCATCTCTCTGACCTTTCTTATCACTCTAATATTTAGACTTCAGAGCTAAAGCTTGAAGAATAAACATAGACATATCCCTCTTTAGGTGAGCTGGCATTTGGTTCCTTTTTTTAGCTATCTGCTGTAACATTCCTGTAAGCCCAGAGTAACTGTTTTTTTGACTGTTATTGCAATGATTTTCTTACCAATGAGATTGCCCCTGAGTGGCTTTTCATTATCTCATCAGCCTGAGAGTGTACCCTCCTACTGCCTTCTTTTTGCTTGTCAGAGTTTACTGGCATGTCCAGAAATTGCCGAAGTAGCGTTATGCTGTATATATTTCTTGTCTTAGATCACATTATTTTGCAGTTAGATCTTTCAACACCACTGTATTTTGTAATAATGTTTTGCCTGACGCTGCAAATGATGCAGAAAGTTGTAGGCAGACGGCCACTGAACTGAGCTGTTACAGTTGGGGGCAGGGGGGTTGGTCAGCAAGCCTTAATACACAAGAAAAGTATTTTTACAGTGATACATTGAGAAACCATTGCAAAAACCTCAACAGTGCAGCAATGTGTCCTTGCTCATGCTGTAAAGGTCAATGTCGGCTTGTTGGGCGCATCAGTGGGGGCTGAGCATGCAAGCGCTGCTCCGCAGTCTGTTTTAGAGGCAGGTTTTCTCACGCACTTCACTGCCATGGCTTATGTTTGTTCAGGTTTCTCTTTGGCTTCTGAAGTTAAATTACAGCTACAGCAACAAACAAAGTATGTGTTTTTTCTGGAGCATTCTTGAGGTGCATCAAGCCTGGGGAACTCAGTGAGAGGGCTACACCAGGCATGAGGTGCTTAAATCACCACTTCATCAGGGCTGGGAAAAATGTTTTCAGGGGTTTTCAAGGTTCTTTTAACAGCACCCAAAACGTTTTCCCAGAAACGTATTACATATGGTTATAATTTTTATTTTACTAAAATCAAAATGGAACTTTTGACCTTTCTAAAAGATAAAGTATGTATTTTTCATTCTGAAATTACCTTTTGTTTCACTTTTCCAGTGGATGTAATGTAAAATACCATATTTGGTTATCTTGAAGGCAATAACACTATCCCAACTTTCTGATTCAAAATACAGAGAAATTCAAATGGAACATTCTGTTGTGTTTCCATTTGAAAGCACAAATTCAAGGTAAATTAAAAAAAAAAAAACAACAAACAACACTGTTCTGTTTGAAAAGCTGAAATAAAACATTGTGATTTTTTAAAAGGAATATCTTTTATACAAAATAACCCCCCCACACAAATTCCTGTGCAAATTCACAAATTGTTTTTAAATTAAATTTTTAAATTAACCCCCAAAATTTTACCTTTACATTGGTTTTGCACTGCTGCATTAGAAACAATAATGCGGTAATGATTCCTGGTCAGCAATATCTTGAATTACTGCATTTCACATTGTTTTTTTTTTATGGGTTATTTTTAGTGTTAAGATTTATTTATGGCCAACACGAGAACAGTAGCTGTTTAAACAAAACTTCAAAACATATTGTCAGCTTTCACACTACATAAATTAAACCAATATTTTCTCATATTACATGAGAAACAGATATAGTAGGGGGTCTGGGGTTTTTTATCATATAAAATGATTGTAAAAGTGTCCTTTTTTTATTGGTGGTTTTGAGGAGAAACTGGCAATATTTGCTAATATAAAATTAAGGCTATGTATATGTAAAATCAGGAGGAAAGTGGATGTAAAGAGCAGAAGGCTGTATAAGCCTGTAGTCCTTGCCCTTGCCTCCTGCTGTGCCCACAAGTGACTGCCCAGAGCTGTCCCTCCTGGCCTCCCTGTTTCTGGGTGCAGCATGGAGGCAAACACATCATTTTTAGGCATTATTTCTGGGGCTGCTTGTGTTGTTTTCCCCTGTGTTCCTTATAAGCAGTTGTGCTAATCAGCTGATTTATGGGTTTCATTTTCCTTGTTCTGCAGCACTGCGAAAGGGAGGATGATGCCTCTGTTTATATGTGCTTTAAAATTAGGTGGGTTTGTTTTTTCCAGTTTAACCTTGGTTAGAGATTTAGATTTTCTTTTTTTTCCTGGGCTTTCCTCACCACATTTCAGTCTTCTCACTGAGCTCAGTGCATACAGAAGTTACAGTTAAGTCTTAGTTTCTTTCTTTTTTTCCAGCTGGAGTATATTTTTCCCCTCTTGCAAGTTCCTATTAATATGAGAGTGCTTAAGGATGAACTGTAGTCTCTGGGGTTTCTGCCATCATGACCCAAGTTGTTCGGGGTTTGCCCTCTGCGATGGGTTTGTCAACAGGGGTGAGCAAATTTAAATCAACCTTTTTTCTCCCTGTCAGTGGTAGAATGATCTTCCAGTGCTTTTATTTAAGTCTTCTGTTCATGTTATCAATTACTTTTTTTAGGGGAAAAAAAAAAAAAAAAAAGAAAAAGGCAAATCCAAAATTCGACCTGTTGATAGAGTTAAGCATAGTGTCTGACCTGGCTTTTTTGTGCACAGCGTAAAAAAAGTGAAACTGATGTTTTGAGGTGGTATTTTTTCACAGCATATCACAGCATATACAGTTCCCCTAAAAGGAGGTGATTCGGGAACCACTAGAAATCAGGTGGTACATTTTTATAGGGCCCAGCGTACATGGCTCATAGTACACAGGAAAAGAATGAAATCCCCCAAATCATAGTCATATGGCCAAACGTTGTAATAACCAGGAGTCCTCGGCATGAAACTGTCTCCAAAAGAGGGCTAAGAGCTGCACCTTGTGGGCTTGGAACGCCTTGCAGAGATTAAGGACAGGAGCCCTTTGTCATGCGGCTCTCTGTCATTAACCGACTTTCAGAAGTCATTGGCAGGGCTTTGTCTTATCAGAATAGATCTTTATTTGGGGGCTGGTAAAGATGAGGGCACGTTTACAGTGACAACTATGTGGAGAGAGTATTATTTAAGGATTTATATTCATTTGCATGTCAGATTAAGATCCTATGCCATTCTCCAGGTGAATTAAACACAGATAGCAGTTATGAGAGTTAGAAGCTTTTCTGATGGATTTCTACATTGAATTGCAGTGAAATCTTATAGTATCAGATGAAAGTGCCCACTCCCATATATTAATATCCTTTTGTATTTGGAACGGATATAAAAATAGATATCGCTTTGTGTATGCGAATATTGCACCGCATTCACAGGGGTTTTTATTTCAAAGAAATTAAAGGTCATTCTAACTCCATAGGGAATAGAGTTTATAATTGGTAAGACAAAGCTGGGATGCATATGCTTAATGCTACCAGTCCCTTCAGGGAACGATGCTTCATCTCCAGTGGCTCAGGCGGCAGTCGGCGTGGATCCAGATTCCCGTGCCGCACCCCACCACCCCACTTAGGCCTGCAAACTGTGTGACACTCCCTTGGCAGAGCCAGCCACCAGCTGACCGCTGCCAGCCAGGCCCCGAGCAGTGACCCCTGCCAGCCTCCCCCGGTTTTATTGCTGAGCATGACCTCATATGGCATAGGATATCCCTCTGGTCAGCTGGGGTCAGCTGTCCCAGCTGTGTCCCCTCCCAGCTTCTTTTGCACCCCCAGCCGACTCAGTGCCGGGTGGGGTGAGGAGCAGAAAAGGCCTTGGCTCTGTGCAAGCCCTGCTCAGCAATAACGAAAACATCTCTGCATTACCAACACTGTTTCCAGCACAAATCACAAACATAGCCCCATACTAGCTACTATGAAGAAAATTAACTCCATCCCAGCCAAAACCAGCACACCAGCCCTCTGCAAGGCGATCCCCCACACCAGGAGTGTGCAAAGCATTGGTGAACTTGTTCTTGAAAATCTGTGGTACACCAATCCAAGATACCAACATGGAACAATTTTAATCATAGAATCATAGAATAGTTTGGATGTGAAGGGACTATTGAAGCTCGTCTAGTCCAACCCACCTGCCCTGGCCAGGGACATCAAGCAGTGGAACAGGCTGCCCAGGGAAGTGGTGGAGCCACCATCCCTGGAGGTGTCTAAAAGGTGTGTAGCTGTGGCACTTAGGGACAGGGTTTAGTGGTGGATTTGGCAGTGCTAGGTTTACGTTTGGGCTCAACGATCTTAAGGGTCTTTTCCAACCTAAATGATTCTATGATTCTATGATCTTCCACTGGCTCAGGTTGCTCAAAGCCCCATCCAGCCTGACTTTGAACACTTCCAATGATGAGACATCCATAACTACTCTGGGCAACCTGCTCCAGCACCGACTGCTCTGAGCTGCAAAGTGCCAGGGTGCAAGTGCTGCTTTGTAGCCATCAGGCATCTCCTCCAGGCATAGGATGGAGCCATCCCCCACTTCCCGCTTCATCAGTCAGAGCCCATGGGCTCATTTCCTCAGTCCCAGGGCCCAGCTCTTGCTCCCAGCCACCCTCCATCCCCATCCCACACCCAGTCCCTGCAGCAGGGATTGGGGGAGCCCCCCCTGCTTTTCTGCACCTGCCTGTGCCGGTCCCTGTCCTGCTTTGTGCCCCCCACCCCAGTTCAGCCCCGTCTCCCACAGGAGGGTTTCCTGAGGAAGTGTTTTGAGGAAACCGCTGTCTTGTGCAATACTTCAGTACGGAAAGAAAATTTCTGTGAAGGAAGTGGATGTTCAGCTGTTAGACTTCACATCGAAAAGAGTGATTAAAATGTGAAGATACAGCTCAGCCGGAGGGTAATGGGGTGTGCTGGTTATATGAAACAGGCTTCACGTTATTTCAGTGAGAGGTTAGCACTCACCAGTAAAACGTACTAGTTAGAAAAGGAAATAAAATGATCGCACATCCCCAAATGTGAGTGACTGCAGAGTTTATAAACACAGTCAGGGCTTTTTCGGTTGTGACTGATGATAGTAAGAGATTGTTGTGACCCCGCTGCTTTGCAAGATCTAGATTTAAAGTGTCAATGTATCACTTTTTCATAATATTGCAAGTCTGTTCCCCAAAACTCTCTTGAGGTGTTATTCATGGCTGCTTTGGCAATTTTTCACCTCAGCTAAGATGATTGATCAAAAATAGAACTGCTGCCTTAAAGCTATCCCATGGCTCAATTCTTCTGCTGAATTGGTCTTGCCTGGTCTCCTCTCCTTGCTATATATATTATCCTGGGAGGAGGTGTGCTGCTACCACAAGCGCTTGCAAGAGGAGTGCAGCAAGAGAGCCTTCACCAAATATTGAGGAAAATTAATGCCGAGCTGGTAAGCCCAAACAGATAGGGCAGAAACCTCAATATAATTATTGTCTTCCAGTGCAGCACAACACATATCTGGGATGACATTAAAAAAAAAAAAAAAAAAAATATTTTACAGAATTGCCAAGGTTGCAAAAGAGAATTGATTTTTAAAATTTTGTTTGGAGGACAATCTATAAAGGCAAACAAACTGTGCAGCAGGTATCTTTGTATTTATGTATTGGAATATGGTGAAAATTGCAAACTCATTATTAAATACAAAATACCCCTTGTCTCTAATAATATGTTTTAAAAATAGATCATGTTATTACAGAAGACATGAATAAACATGATCGTGTGCCCCCAATATCCCTGGGTTTAAAAGGGTTTTATTACAATTGTTTAATACTACATGTTACAATTTCCTCTCTATTTGTGATGTGAACATTTTATTACTTTGGCTTAAATGGTAAAAAGTAAGTGCATCCCCAGCCGGTGTCGGTTGCTAGGGAGGGAAAAGCGGCAGCCCAGCCTGCCGTTCAGAAACGTCGTCACGCTTGGACCTCAGAACTGCTTTGCTAAAGGAGGTTAAGAGTGAATAAACCCTTCACAGCTCACCAGCTAAGTAACTATTGCTGCAGAGGGCGTCTGACCTGAGTGAGAGGTTCAAAAGAGCTGCTATTTTCTGGTTTTGATGTGGTACTGCTCTGGAGGCCTGCGCTGCCGTGCTCACCGGTATGCTCACTCACCGTCTGTGATCGGCACTTTCTTAACTTTCAAGAGGTGCTGCCCCTTGCAAAGTGGTGTTTAACACTGAAATTGAGAAGAATCCCTTCTGTTGGTATTTCAAGTTCTGCTTAGCAAACCTTTGATCGCGGACAGGCACAGTTCATGCTGCTGTGCCAGGTGGACGAGTGGCGAGGGCTGTGGGTGAGGTGTAAAGCCATCTCCTGGTGCAGGACCCTCATGGTCTGCCTGATCCCCTGTTGTGGCCTAGGGGAATTGGTGTTCACTGTTCCTGTTACCGTTTCTGTGAGCAGAGACGCAGACCAGCCTCAGGAGTCCTGGAGTCTTGTGAAGAATTTGGGACGATGTCCCCATCCTTCCCCCGATCTCACGAGGTGTCCCTGGTCACGCTGGCATTTGCTGGGTCCGTGTTTAGGTGCGCACTTTTCCCAACGTCTCATTTGGACGCTGTGTCTGATTGCGTAAGTCAGTCCACAGGGTTGTTCGATGTCTCTGTTCATGTTGCCACTTGGGAAGCTTTTTTTGAAATACCAGTCTGGCTGGCTCGGCAGGGTCATCTGGAGGGGGGGTCGGGCTCCCATCAGCCCAAGTACTCGGTGGAAGTAAAACCATCATGTGAGTAACGATGCTTACAGGACACTCAGCACTACCCCTGCTCTGCCTTGGGTGGCTGGTCTGGGTTTTCCAGTATCACTTCTTCAAAATAAAAAAAAAAAATAACTGGACGTAACCCTCCACTGTCTATATCTTTAAGATATTGTTATTTAAAAGATAATAATGTTTTGTGCCAATTAGATGGTTACATGATTGCTAAAGCAGATGTCAGTAGTTTCCCTGGGAGGATGGCAAGAGGGGACAAAGTATTTATACATCGAGAAGACGTTAACTAATATTAATTCTGAGCTGTTGCCCTATAGCCAGAAATAAAATTGCAAGTTTTCTCATGTGTGAACCTCAGTTGCTGTGTATCATAAATCCTGCAGGTCTGCTTCTCTTACATGGCGTTTGTATAACGCACGGCATTCGTGTAGTCACTTCTGATTTACATGTTTGGTGGAAGCCAGGTCTGTTGAGCCTAACAGGTTTATAAATGCTATCGCTCTTGAAGAGTGAGAGTAATACATGAAATGATCATAGTGTGAGTGGGTTTTTCTGAATGTCCCGTTTTAATGCTGCTCACGCGGAGGCTTTCCCTGCTTGCTAACTCAGCTGACCCCTCTGGTCAACTCCATCTTTCTCTTGTGGTTGAGCTTGTGAAGAGATTCACAGAGCCATTATAAATGAATTTCAGTGTAACAGAAGGCAGATATGTAATTATACCCCCTTTTTTATTTTCCACCTGTGAAGTGTGGTATTTCTGATTCTTTTTTTTTTTAATTTTTTCTATCTGAGAAGATCCAAACATAAGGGATGGCATATTTCAGCAATGAGAATGCATGATTTGTTGTGCCAGCCTAGAACAAGTGCATACTGCAAGTTTAATGGGACAAGCTGGGTTTAATAATTGGCTTATTAGGATATTCTGATATTTTCATAGCCAGCAAGCAGGAAGCTTGCTGTGGGCTCCAGCAGCATTTTCTCTGCTTGTGCTTTCTTGAAAACTGAGGAAGGATGTCTTTGCTCTTTGATACTATTTAAAGCAAGCTTGGTCTTCTATGTGTAGTGTATTGGTTATGTGTGTGTAATGTCTTATGGGATGGAGTGACTAGCTGCTGAGGGGATTAGCAAGAGGATGAGGCACTTTTCTTGGGATTTTTTTTCCTCTATTCCCTTGTTCAAATTTCAGTCAAGGCAGAAGTCCAGTCCAGGAGTGAGGGAGTGACTGCTGTGCAGCTACTTGAGGAGGCCTGAGCAGCTCAGCAGTTTATGCTGTCTCTGGAAGTTAAAAATGCTCAGTGTCCTTCAAAAGCAAACCCTGTCTGCCTTTCTGAGAGCCTACCAGTGCTGGCTCTCTGTCTGGTTCTGGCTGGTCCAGAGTGTATAGCTCAAAAGCTGTCTCTGATGGTCTCAAAAGAGAAGCCAAAGTCTGCCTGCCTTGTGGATCATCCTAATTTCTCATTGTTATAGATGATTTTTTATTTATTTATTTTTATGGAAAACATGATTAAAACATACCAGCTAGTCTGGAAGCAGAAATTTATGCAGCAACTCCAAATAAAACCTTTTCAATGAGAAGGTTGGTTTCCAGGCTTTCAGTTCAATCGTCCTAAAAGCACTAGATGTTTTGGAACAAAATAAAATATTTAAATAGATTTATTATTCTGTCAAGATTTATTTGAATTAAAATTCCCAATTGCGGGGGGCGGGAGGCAGAAGACTATAATTTCATTTTCTGAATTATATTGAAAGATCCCTTGTGAACTGAAAAGAGGCTGAGAAATAAAAAAAAAAAAAAAAAATTTCCTGTCTTTCATTTGCTCCTTTTTTAGGACAGTAAGAGATGGCAGGTGGAGAATGTCTGACCAAACACCTTGTGCATTGGCACAGAAGCAACATGAAGTCTTTCAGACATCCATATTCTGAAAATTAATTATTTTCAACTCCTGAAGTGGAAACACAATATAACAATGCTTCCAGGTCTGCTGTTAAAATGCATCACTTCTGTTTATTCACTCCAGCCCAGGTTCAGGATTGCCACTGAGCATGTGCTTAGCAGTAACCACTTTAGTTTTTTGCAACTGCTCAGAGATTTATGTTTAAGCATGTGCTCACCTACTCGTTGTGGTAGGATCTAAGTGACGTTGTAGTATCGCAGTGCAGAAGAGCAAAGTATTGGCCTCAGGAGGCTTGAGAGGACTCTCTGTGCTGCCAACTTCTTTCCCAAGTTTCCTAAACCCCTGGGCAGGAAGCAGACGGGCCAGGAGACCTCGTCTCCAGCATGTTCGTACAGCGCGCTCTTGCCACGAGCTGTGCCATCCAGGGCACGGTTGTGTTATCACAGGTAAGAAATATCTTATGGAAGTGTTTTGTTTAGAATGAGATTGTAACCTCAGCAGTTGTGCAGCATTACTGAGTGTGATCTCTGGCAGAGAGACCTTTATCATCAGAGGAACTTTGCATTCTGTTTCCTTGTCGTTCATTCTTTCTTGTCGTTCCCATACCTTTGTTTATTCTCCAAGACCACACGCACCAGCATGACAGCTGCACCCAGTGTGTTCATCCATCAGGAAGGCAGACCGCAAGGAGGGATGCCCTTGAGAGAGCCGTTTTGAGATCCCTCCCCTGAGGGCAGCCGCGGTTCCCATCTGCAGACCCAGGCAGTCTGTCCAGTGCCGTCCCTCACCCACCCCGTTGTCGCTCTGTTAATGGCCCTGGCAGCTGAGCCCATTGCATGCATTGCATGCACCATTATGCCCCATGCACCATTTTGCCCCTTACTTTTCCTCTGGGCATAGACCTGAGAAAGAATAACATCCTTTTTTTTGCCTTTCAGAGCATGTCCAGATGTCCTGACTCTTTCTTCTTTTGCTGTCCCTGGGTCAGGGTCTTTCGCACACACTCTCTCTCTGAAGCTGTGGCAGGGTTGCTCGGGGTGTTCACGGCTGAGATGCCTGGACTTCGGCACTGCCAGCTGCCAGCACGTCCAGGCAGGCTCTCCAGGGAACCCAAATCAGTGGAGTGTCACCTGCCAGCCGCAGTGGTGGATGCCTGCTCCCTTGGCTGTCACCGTTCTTGGCCCTGGATCCTGCATCCCCTCTGTCAGCTGGCAGGGGCTTGCCTGGTCCTCAGCGCATCTTTGAACAGTCAGCAATGTTACCCATAGTCAGCTGGCAAGGACGTGCAGAGGGAGAGGCACGGGACAGGAAGGTTCACAGCAGCCTCACAGCTGCTCCCCAGCTTCTCTTACCCTGTCCCCTCTTTCC